>CAAKHD010000404.1:165615-176436 GCA_901007705.1 Fistularia tabacaria
CCCCTCATATATTTATAGAGTGCGCACAAATCCTATAAAAAGATAATAGAGAAACAAAAAAAAGCACCCTCTCACACACACACACACACACACACACACACACACACACACACACACACACACACACACACACACACACACGCACACACATACACAAAAACACACGCATGCACAACCCCCTATCTCGTCTCACGGTAGCCTTGGCAGGTGACAGATGGTGACCTCACAACACTCCTCACTGTAAACTGAGTTTTAATCACACTGAAGTGTGTGAGCGAGATGCTAATTATTTGCTACAGGCTGAGAAAGTACAGTCTTGAGAACACTTTGCCCATGTTTATGTACCTTTGTTTGTTGTCAGTGTTACTGATGCTTAAACAGTTTCCTGGTGGTGATACAATTGTTTTTGACACCATAAAGAATTGATGATGTTCCAGTTCAGACGTGTGAAGAAGTAAGACATACACAACAAAACCAACAAAACCAAGCAATTAAAAAAGAGCTTGACTTATCATAGCGGTTAAGTTTTGAAATACTGTAAGTTATGTGGAATAAAAATAAAAGAGTTGTCATTTCATTGAAGTCCACACAACTCTGACCACTTGAACATTAATTACAGGACTGTGCAATAGTCCGAAGTGACTCCACTGCACATACTTAATGTTTTTTTTTTTAATCTATTTATTCTTTTAGCCGTTGTATTATATTTTTGGTCTTATATTTTTTACTTATGGTTGCTGCTATTGTTGTGTTCTGCCTTTTTAACTTTGTTTTTTGTTTTCCAGAACACTTGATCTGAGAGCTGCAAGCTCCAAATTTCGTTGCATTTCGTGTAACAATAAAAAATGTGTTTGAATCTTTGAATATTTTCAATCTTAAAGCCTGAAGGTAAATATCACCTTGATGGAGCTTTAATATTACAGAGACATTTGATCATTTATAAATATACTAAGAAATGTCATAATTTGTAACATGTACATACATATGTGTCCTACTAAATTCCTCCAACCTTAGTAGACAACAGAGGTACAATGAAATTACACTGATGCTGCAATTAGGTCAAAGCTAATTATATGATACTCTATCATCATCCATGCTCCCTTCACACTCGTTTTAATTCTCACTGTTCTGCAGCAGTCAGAATGGTCATGTATTACACTCTTCCAATTGTAAATTTGAACAAAATGGCTGTAAAATTAGACTTTCTTTCTTGTAGAAAGGCAGCTGTTATCTCCTGTCAGAGCCAAGGGGTCAAGAATTAATTCAGGAGGCAGCTCTTTAATTCTCACAGCTGGGGGTTTTTTTGGGTGATGGAGGAAGGAAGAGTGACGACATTTAACCATGTTTCAGCAAGCTACAAACTCCACTGAAATTGAGATTCTTTGCAAGTTGCAAACTCTGATATAAAATCCTGAAAGCATACTCTTTTAAGATTTACATATACATATCTGGCACTAATTGTTTATACGTTATGGAAGACTCACACTTTTAGTTCAATCCTTGATGTATTAGTTGTTCTTGGTTAAACATTAAAATCACAGTTTTGTCAATGAACTTCACCTTAATTATACCAGTCAATTGAAGCCATTTTGTCATAACTAAAGTCAGTGAAGTGAGTTGTCAGCCTGAGGTTAATGCGTACTATCCTCTTACATTGACTGTATTTCTTTAATACAGTAAGTCCTTGTTGCCTAAAGCCACAGTGATCTGTTCCAGAACTGGAACAGCTCGGTTGAAATTTAATCTGAAGAAGGATTCTTTGCTTTGAAATCCATATGTACAATGGCAAATCATGATTAATCATGTGTAACTCAGATAAGGATGTTTGTGTTCAAGGACACTGAAAAAGGAGAAAACGCTTCATAATAGTGAAAGTGTAGAAAGCATAGAATGACCAGCAGAGAAGCTGAGAGCCAAACTCAGCATGTAGAGGAGGGACACTCAAGGACAAAAATGGACTTCGTAAATAGGAGAATGGGGGAAAAGAAAATGAGGAGTGGACTAAAGGTCCACTTTCTGGATTCTGGATGCTGATTTAATGTTGATGCACTCTTTGGATGAATTGTATATAAATAGACGAAGAGAAAAACGATGGATTTATATCCCACAAAATTAACCAAACTGACCTGTGCTCACCCCCCTCTTAGAGTGTAGAGCCACTGTAAGGACACAATGGCAATAAAATGTGTACTGTATTCAGTGTGTGAGAGAGGTGACTGGGTTGGAGAATCATGCATAAATACTAGGCAATGATAGAAAGATGTGGAAATATTAAAAACAGCATCACGACAAACAGCTGGAATGTGCTGAACTATAGTATATACCGGTTGTTGGCAGAGGGTTCCTGTACCCCTCCAGCAAAATTCACCAGACAGGGCAACGGTGGGAAATGGCAGTAGCATCAGAACACCACCTTTCACTAAGTGAGACTATGCTGACCATGGACACAGGGAGTCTTTTGTGTTTCCTTTTGGCTGGGTGCCAGAATGATGTGCCAAAAACTCCTGGGATGTTGGCCTTTAAAAATAGAAATCCACAAAAAAAGCTTTGCAGATGATTGGATGAATCTATCACTGTCAATCACAAGAATGACTTAAACCGTTCAGCTTTAAAGCAACAATGTCTTTTACATTGAAAAATGTCTCAAATCTTCACCTGGCAACCAGACACATCTGCTGATCTTAAGCATCATTTCACACTGTAGATCTATAGGGGCCGGATTCCAATTCATTCTGATCTCCACAATTTTCCTGAGTTCAGAGCCAATCACAACCAGTTATCTAAAAGGTCTGACCACAAGGATTGGCCAGTTAATGCCAATGGCCAGCAATCCTAAGGCAATTTCAAAAATACAAGATGGCGAGGCTGCCAAAGGAGAATCTTCTGATTGGACTATTGTGTCAGCTCAGAGATACCTAGATGGGAAGGTTTCCAACAAAAATGAATAAAATAAGGCACTTAAGGTTTTCACTGTTAAACAGAGGACATCTGATGAGACTTTTAGGCTGCCGACAGACTTAAACTTTCTGACTCTGAATGCGAAGTCAATCTAAGTTTGTCTGTCTTACTATCAATAGATCGAGCTTTTTCCAGTACCTATTTTATATTTCTATGTCTTTCAAATTGGTGACAATGCCAGGCAATGTCTGTGTGAAAGGAGACATACTATAGTGCTGATGTAAAAAATAATGAAGCGCCACAAAGGAGCTGTATCCATTCAGGACCTAGACACACAAGAAATGACCTGAATTAATGATACAGCTAATGCTGATTATCTATAGTGCATCACTGTCTAAATAATCTATAAATTAACTATCCCTTTGTCTTTCATAATCAAATTATAGAGGCTGTGTCCTGCCTTGACACAGATAGAGAAAGTTGATGAAATATATCCATGAATGCTGTTGAATACTCTTTTGTTAATTACAGCAGAGCTAATCCAATCATTATCTCATCCCATCTGTTGTTATGGGGACAGAACACAAACATGATATTCAAAATCATCCTTGTAATTTTGTCTCATCTAGCAAAAAATCTGTTCTATAAATAAATTATCACACTCACCAAATGCATTCATTGGTTTGTGGTCTGGTCAGCTTGAATTGTAAATAGCAAGTAAGGATAACTTTGGGGCTGGGCTCAGAATATTCTTAATTTTTTAATGAGTTCACAGTGACAGCTGCTGCATCTTGTGAAGGGGAAAAAGCCTACAATCATATTATCAGACTCTGAAAGTTGTTAAAAAGAATTGCTTTTTGATGACATGGAACAAAAAAAGGGTCTCGGTCACAACTCAGTGCATAAGAGCAATGAAATTAGCATTTTTGTAACAGTGAGTACTGACTGTCTGTACTTAACAAAAAAAGGCAAATCATGTTGAAATGACACTAATGACTTTATGGTGACAGTCGGTCATTCAGGGTGGTCTTCCCACCGTTCTATTTAGTTCTCAAGCAGGCCCTGTGAGGGTCATACTGTGGCTATCGTTTGAAAAATTGTGAAGGAGATGTGTTTCAAAATGAAACAAAGATGAACAAAGCTAAATAGATAAAGTTGAGCCATCAAAACAGGGGTTCTTGAAACAATGGGTAATATCACAGAAGCTGAGTTTACTTCTTTCTCACAGTGTATGCCATTGACTAGCCACATTGTTTTCTCCCACCCAGTCAGATCCAGGAAAAAGTCGGCGCCATGATCTCAGTGCAAACTGTCATAGATCAGAGTGCTGTCTGACACTTAAAAAGATGGTATATTTAACATGGATGGAAGAGGCGGGGTGAGGCATAGAAGATATTTCTGGGAGGAGGAAAAAAGAGGTCACTGGAAGCGGATCAGAGGCTGAATGGACAACCTATTAGACCTGAACAGACAACACCCTACCCCTTCCCTCAGCCCCAGGCAGCAAAATGTCAGTGACTTGTGTGGATACAGCACCTTCCCATAAGACCTTGCTCTACAAGCAACCAAAATAAGGAGTAAGTAAATGTAAACAGTAAGTTTACATTTTCTGCAAAGCAGTGTCAGTTTTTACTGCTTGTTCATGAAACACATGCAGGCAATGGTATCAATTCACACGGCGACCCAGACCCAAAACCTTTCTTGTTTAAAAAACAATGAATAGTGAAGCTCCTATGATGCATGCAATACATAGTTTTTTTTTCATTCAATCAATGGAGAATATATATTCGTAAAATTTTTCTGTAAATCAAGAGCGTTGCTGAATGTTTGCCATGTATTCAAAATCAGTATTTGGCCGTGTGTTGGATAGGAGCTGCTGTAATCTTTTTAATTACCAGGCCACATTAAATGATTATGAAAGAATGATTTTGCAACTAAAAAATGTACACTTTTATCTATGTAATTTGTCAATGGTATTATTTTCAACAAAAGACATACTGTGTATTTCTGGCTCGTAGCTGATGAGAATGCCCAGTTTTCTTCCCTTATATCTGAATCTCTTCTCATGTCATTCCAAAAATAGCAGCCCCTCCAAGTAAAACAACAACAGCCTTATTGAAAGTATAAGAAATGTCACGCACTTCAAAAAAATTGGTCAAAAAGGATGACAAACCAAAAAAAATTAATTTGCATTAATGCAGACGCTTTGGAAAGCTCTGGTGGATCATGAACAATGGAATGGTATGCTGATTCAAAGAACATGGTTTATATATGCCTGCCTTAATGTCTTTCAAGCCCATTTCCCCCTCCATCTTTCGCATAGAAAAATGTTCATAAATCAGACTCACAGTTCTGTCAGTGGGAGCCCAAATTCTGCTTTCTGTCTTTCACTTAATTCCTCCACTGCTACTCTTATCCTTTATTCAGCTGGCTAGAGATGAAGGTGAATCACCACATCTTAACCTGATCAGCACCTCGCTTCATGGCTCACACTAGCCAGAGGGCTTTCTCTGATCGATTGACTGTAAATCCCATGTCGTTTGGACGTCAATGCTTTCATTTACGGTATGTGTGCCGTCAAATATGTTTACCTGATATGGGCATTTGGAATGTTAAATGCCTCCGTTTTTTGGGTACATATAGATGGTTTAAAACGTTTTATCATAAATGCATACGTCCATCAAACACTACAGCAAAAACACCAAAGACAGCCAAATTCCGAGATGAAGAAATAATTACATAAATAAACAGTAAACATCTACTAAGATGGCCAATTAGCACTGCCTACTTATATAATAAACAATGACAAAACTGCATTTGTTTGAGCCTTTTTTAGAAGGGGTAGTTTACGACTATAAAATAATTTAGAAAAAAAAACAGCACAATTTTCCTCTTGCCAACAGTGTTATCTATATCTAATTAGATAAATTTAGCATGAGCTCCTGAATTGTATGGATATCAGATATTCTCTTGCAGGTTTATTCAAATGTCGCCACTTAAGAGCAAATGTCAGAGTGCTTGTGGTTTTAAAATGGATATATATCTTTGAAAAACTTAACAGCTAATCCATTTCCATTAATTATTAATCCTGTCACTTATGACCGCCCCTATTTAGAGCAGTTTTAGGGCAAATTAATTCCACACAATGAAATCATATCCACATATATTTGTGCGAGATTTCTGATAAAAAGCCTGTGGTTTATTTTGAGCAGAGATTTGATAAGTTTAATATCTCCAAAAATTCAAAATCAAATCAATAAGATGGCTTACGGGTAAAGCAGGTAGGTTTGTCTAAAAAAAGAAAAAAAAGAAACAATAGGAATGTTTTTATTTTAGGGTGACCTGCCTCGTCAGTCGAATGTAAAATGCAACTCCTGTGAAGATAGAGGTCCTACATGTTCCCTCCAAAAATATGATGCAAAGAAATGCAACCTTATTGCAACATGTGGGTGGCCATTTTTCTAACCATTTACAGCCAAGCCAGATCACAAAACACACAAGTGCCTCATCATCATTCAAATTACCAATGGGTTTGGGACTTACCAGAAAATTGAAATACTAATGCAAGGTTAAGAGAGATATTTCGAAGTCCTTGCAGCTCATTAAAGCTCACTATGTCACAGCAATGAGCATGATCACCAAAGGATACACACATACCTTAGAATGATTTTCTTACATGCGTGGTTTCACACAGAGAGTAACTTGTGATGAGCTAACCATAAGTTGGCACCGGTAACTTGCTAAACGGTATATGGTCTCCACTTTCACCCTAGCACTTTCACACCTTGGGTTTCAAAGTCATGTACACTGGATAGCATTCACACACAACAAAGGCTGCTAAATTCTGCTTTAGATATTCCTGGTAGTTATTTTGCCATGACGAGTTTCTGGCATTGATTTATCAAGCCATTCACTAAGTCCGTTGGTTACACTTTTCCAGCGAGGAAAACCCAAAGAACAGTCCCATAATAAGTGTTGGTAGGTACCTCAGTTTGCGTTACATTTCAAACACACCTTTTGTCTCTTGATAGTTTTGTAAAGCTGTGTTGGTCAGTAATGAAACATTGGAATGTCTTTTCTTTTTCATGATTCTTAGATAAATGTTGGCTTTTTTTTTATTCCTGAGGAGGGTAAAAAAATGATCCCCATAGAATTCTTCATAAATTCAACACAGCCTCAATAGGACTAATATTGGCTTCTGTAGTTTAAAAAAAAACTTTTCAGGAAGCTGTCTTATATATTTTAGCTTGCTGATATGATGCTGCTGACATTTATTGAGCTATAGTACATGACTCCACGCCTCCCATTATTTTTCCACAGAATATCGTCCTTTCATGCTCTCTTCACAGAAGCCCATCACAAAACAGCCCTAAAAGGGCACAACTGCAAGTGTGCTACAAGTGGACTACTCTGAGGCAAACTAATCAATCTTTACTTTGTGTCTCCTTGCACTTTACACCTCAACACCCCCCAGCCTTCTCTTACAAACATTCTTGTTTTTCTTACATCTCTCTGTCACTACAAAATTTCTTCCACCCCCTTGGATAGGACAGTGAGAAAAGACATCAGCTCATATTTTTCAAAGATATACAAAGAAAAATATATATTGTTCCTCATTGATGTTCTCAGCTAAGACCTGGGGTGAGCCTTGCGGTAGACTCAATTCAGGGATCTTCTTGATGGACAGTTTCGCAGAGCAAGAGCATACATAATTCCCCAACCCTGTATCCACAGCAATCCTTGACTAACAGTCAACAGTGATGGATGAGAGTGACAGGTTGGGAATAATGAAAGGCAGTACAGTGTTAGAGCCTCTCACAATCCAGCAGAAGTCAGAACTGGAAGTCAGAATTCCATAATTTGACTTACCAAAATAGAATGCATCTCAAAGGAGAAAGCTATGCGATGCCAGGGAGTTAAAACTGAATGACAATGTTAATAATCTCTCTGAATGAAGCTGTTGAATCCAAAAATTGACAAAAAAGGAACAACCCTGTACATGTTCCTTTTTGAAATTAAGAAAAATCTATCCTGAATTCATCAGAATCAAGCCTTTTGTGATGGAGGCTCGACAGCAAGACCTTCAAACACTGAGGACTGTAAACGCGTTTTTGAAATCCATCAAGATTGAGGCTCACTGCCTCAAGTCCATGTATGGTGCTGCATGCTAATGTAAAACAGACCTTTGTTCTTGAAACCCATAGTAGATATTTTTAAACCATGGAAATCATTTGCCAGGGGAAAGGAGATAGTTTCATATGTCTATAAGCCATGGTAGGGCCAATTGACACATGAATATTTTAAGCAGCTTTGTGACTGTTTAAATGTATTTACACTGGCACTGGGTCAGGCACTGGCAGTGGGTCTTATCCTTAATTCCTGCAATCCTCAATATAAACTCCTGCATGAAGATATTTCTAAGCTTGTGGAAAGCAAAAGCATAAAGTTAATTATGCACAGCAACTCCCCTTAAATTTGCTTCCTCCCTACTTGCTTGTCCTCAAAAACCTTATAATTTGACCATCATGCAAAATTTAAGGGGGATGAAAACAGTATATATTTGAAACACAAAATAAAATGTTTTTTTCTTGGCACCACTTAATGGAAAAAGTTAATTAAACTTTCACCAGAGGGGGGTTTTCACCTTTAGCAAAAGTAGAGAAAAAAAAAACAACTAAATTGTCTTTCCAAAATAAAAACAATGTTACATTGTAGTTATATAAATTCCCGGAAAGGGAAAATATAAAAATATGCTGGAGATAAAGAAGAAATAAGCATTTCTCAGTCAATACTATTTTCAGCCCGCAGACATTCTGCATCAGCCAGTTTCACCCTATTTGAAGACGGCCCTGGTAATTTTCACTGTGCCTCACAGCCACAGACCAGCTCAGTGTCTGAAATGCTGTCTGAAATTCATTGTCAACTTTCATTCACTTTCATGTCTTCTAGTGGCATTTTATGAATAACATGCATGTCTGTCAATAAATATTAATCAAATTTAATGTCATCAAATGAATCATCAGTCTGACTGACTATTTAACACAATCATGGAGCTCCAAATTGGATTCCTTCTGAGTTTTCATGATGTCAGATGAGTTTTATATTTTTCCCTTTATCTGTCACAGTATTGGTGTACTGAAAGCTCCCCCCGAATTTCTGTGTCACTGAATCCTTACAAGTCAGAAATGACAACTGAGCAAGCTGAACTTTTGCAGTAGCAGCTTCTATAAATACAACCACACTGAATAACTTCAGCAAGAATGTTTTTACAGTTTTTCCTGACAGACATCCATGACACAATCGTAAGATATCAACATAAAATTGGTTCGAATGTGATTTAGTGTTTAATAAGCATATTTTGCAGTGCCTTTTCTTTTTTTAACCTATACTGAGTGAAGTAAGATAATTGGAAAAAGAGTAAAAACAAATAAAAAAAAATTGAAAAACCTGGACTCTGGGACCTGAACAACTATCACAGGATAGAAAGTCCAATTGAGCTCTCATAGGGGAAATGTAAACCAGTTATTTAATGAGGTTATCCTCTTGGTTGTATTTTTTGCACCTCATAAGAGTCAAATCAGCTCTATTTAGGTATCTACGCAAATTCAAAATATGTGAGAATCAAAAACTGAAGGCTTAACATCAAATCTCAAGTCTTGTCAATTCAGCATATTTACCTGCGGTGACCTGAAGACATCACATATTATCCTGTTCCTAACACTTGTTGCACCACATTGTGAGACTGTAAATACAATACAAATGATTTAGCATTATGTGTGCTTGGGCATATGGGATGTGTGTATGTATTTTTCCTTTTTTCTCCTTAGCCCGACAGCAGTACCATGCAAACTGCCTGTCTTGCCTGAATGCAACACGGGACAGGAAGGGAACAGACAGACCCAGGGGAGCTGACCTCCTCATTTAGCAGCCTTCTGCAGGAGCAGCTGGGATTATCTGCTGAGCAAGCACATCTCGCAGGACACGAAACGCACTGGAAAAGTACCAATGGGTTTCATTGTCTCTGAAGGCAATTTGGTGTTTCACCTGAGTCTCGGACTTACACACGTAGTCGTAAAATGTATTTTTCAATGTATATTCAATCACCCACACACAACTGTATCCTTATAACTTTTAATTTTGAATGCATTAATTGTCTTCTTGATAAAGTTAGAACCATTCAAGGATAGATATCGTCATCTCATTTGGAAACTCAGCTTCCATACATCTTGACATAGAAAGAAAAGTATGTCTATTTTTTTCCTCTTTTTAATTCAATTTCAATTTCTTCTGACGCTTAAATTTGTCAATTGAAAGATATGACACCTCTTAACAACCGTTTCCTTCTCTTTCTTATTTTCCTCCTTGAAAATGGGGTAAAGGAGGCGTAGATTTTGGCGATCCCACAGCGGGATCTCTCACTGTCAAGATTCACCCCATGAATATTAGAGAAGCTGTCTTGTGTGTTTTAGAGAAGGGGGTCTATTGTCAACAAGACCGTTATAAACGGAGGAATGCGGCATCCGTGGACAGTTTTGTATCGAAGGCGATTTTCTAAACAATGCCTCAGAAACACCCCATCAGTCTCTCGCAGGTTTTAGACGTTATTTGCCGGCAGGGAAACTTGCAGTGTCTACACAGAGATTTCACCGTTCCCCCGGGGGATCACCGAATAGATGCCGGTGTCTGTCAAACCCGAGCGAGACGGGAAATCGCTCGTCGTAGGGTGAGGAAGCAGCAGGGAGGCAAGCACATCCCGTTGCCATAGCGGCGGCGAGTGCGGACGAGGCCTGACTGTAAAACAGAACCCTCGGGAGGGGGGGGGGGGCAGACGTGTTGTGCACACTTGGTAACATCCGTTGTCGGGGGGTCTCTCCTGTCTCCCACGCTCGATGGGGGAGGGTGTGTGGGGGTGGGGGTGTGTGG
>CAAKHD010000404.1:176456-186959 GCA_901007705.1 Fistularia tabacaria
GGGGGGGGGGGGGAAGCAGGGGGGGGGCAACCCCCCCCGTGGCAGGGGGGGGGGGGGGGGGGGGGGGGCCTGACTGTAAAACAGAAACCCCGGGGGGGGGGGGGGGGCAGACGTGTTGTGCACACTTGGTAACATCCGTTGTCGGTGGGTCTCTCCTGTCTCACACGCTCGATGTGTGAGTGTGTGTGTGTGTGTGTGTGTGTGTGTGTGTGTGTGTGTGTGTGTGTGTGTGTGTGTGACACGACACCCTGAGATGGAAGCCGCCACGCTCCGTGACGTGCGTGGGTTTCTTTTTTCTTAGAACAATATGCGAACGCGAACTGCTATGGTTTGAAGTTACTGACCGGAAAAAATCCGCGGCAACAGTTAGATGACTTTGTCCTCCAATGAAAAATAACAGCAGTGTTGATCCATCAACAAGAGGCGTCTGACGGACTGGGGCACTGACACAAAACCATGACCGACGCGCCAAAGAAACCTTTGGCTGGTGCATTAAAATGACGGACCACTTCACAACACGTTTTTATATGACTCAGCTTAAAAAATAAAACCTACGGTCTGCGACCCACACTGCCCACGAGTCCGGGCCGGTGGACGGACCCGGCTGGCGCGGGTAAAAGGCTGTTTTTTGAAGGACCCGCTGGAAGTGAAGGACCTGTCGGGGTGTGAAACGCCGGGTGGAATCCGTGGGCTCGACTCTCTCACAAAGTTTCTTAATGTCGGCGAAAAATAAAGTACACACACACACGCACCGTCTCTGACACGGCACAGCACGGCTTGGAGGGCAGATCGGGCTGTTTTCTAACTATATGATGGGATTCCGGAGCAGGAGAGAGAGGAATACGGCGTTCGAAAGGCTGAGCGTCGTTTTCCGGTGGACCGGCATCGTGTCGTGTCATAAAAAAACAAGAGGAATCTTACCGAATCTTAAAACGTGTGGCATCCCGCGAGAGTAACCAAGAAACAGCAGCAGAAGCGGGATCAGTCTGAGGTTGGACCTGAAAACGACACTGGTTATCATCAGATGATGGGAGGTAATCTTCATGTTGTTTTAAAAAAATGCACAGTGGTTTATTCCCCCCGGTGCGCGGGTTCGATTCCCCCGTAATTCGTGCACGGTCACTGGGCAAGGCAGGGAGTCGGCGGCCCTGGATAAGCAAGATCACGGCATGGTCACTTGCGCTTTCCACAAATCCATTAGCAGTCCCGGCATGATTCCTTTCCCCTTCCCCTTTTCCTCTATCACTGCGCCAAGATACAACAATCCTCCGGGTCGAGGGAAGACGGGACATCCATGTCGAAGGATACGGATCCAAAGGGGAGGGGGGTTGGCCCAGGCATGGGCTGTAGGTGAGGGGTTGGAGAGGGTATCAAGAGCGCCAAGCAGAGGATTCAGATACGATATGCAGCCTCTTATGAGGCGCTCTGGGTTGCCTGCGCTCCCATTATACTGCACTGCTGCACAGACTGTGACGTCGAGCCAAGGTTGGTGTTGTGAACGCGCATCAAAGAAAGAAAGAGAGAGAGAGAGAGAGAGAGAGAGAGAGAGAGAGAGAGAGAGAGAGAGAGGGATTGAAAGGGGGGTAAGATGGGATCTGATGGATGACGAGAAAGCGGAAATACATTTGTAATGGTGGGAAACTTTTATTCTGCGCCCCGCCCCTCCTCGAACTTGGCGTGTGGTGAACAAACAGCAGCGGGGCGAACCCTCGGACCAATTTTCTTCCCCGTTCTGGTGGACCTTGACCCAAACCTCCCCGGTGGCTTGCTTTAACCGTTAAGGAGATGGATACAGTGACACGCGGATGTGTTCATGAAGGAAGAAAACACACGAGCCCAATCGCGACTGAAAGTTTACGCTCCAAGGATTCAGCACCATGGACAGCAACACAGCAAACCACGCAGACTGCAATTCAAGAGTCCGATTTCACTCTCGTGCCTTTGACAACCGGCAATTTTCAAGCTTTTATTTTCCTTGTTTAAATATTCTTTTTCTGCCATGGTACAATTCAACTGTCCAACCTCAAGACACAAGACACTATCTCATATCACTGCATTTATATTGTTCGAGCACACCCATCTAGAACAGGCATAACTGGGACCAATTTGAGTTTCGTCATCCATCTTTCAAGACCTCTCTGATGGGATTTCCAGTAACAGCCTCTGAATAATATCCACTCTCCTTGGAGAAATGTGGGAGGAGTGGGATGAGAGGAATTAAAATCATGAGCCTTCCAGCGACACACTAGTGTGGACTGTGAGCCGTTTGCCCATATGAAGATACAAACACTATTCACGCACAGGGTCCAGTCCGGTTAAATGTCATGACCCTAGATTTACAGTATCTCTGCAGGCCCCTGTTTTATAATTAACAAATTCAAACAAGGCCGTATGGGATGCATTGTGCCACCAAGATGAATATCTGCTGCTCTGTAACAAGCCTACATGCTATTGATTTAACACTACATGCACCTAATCAGCCTCCGCCCCCGATGAGCAGCTCTTCATGGTCGATGGATCTACAGGAGCAATGGGTAGAGCAGCACTGGGTTCCTATCCCAAGAGGAAGGGCTATTTTATCCCAACAGAAATGTGAAAGGAGGCCTAGGATCAGCACGACCAGCGTCAAAAGCCTGGGTGAACACTGTCATTGTGTGGCTGAAGTGTGAATAGATGGGCTCTCTGAGCATGTCCGTTGGTGTAGAACAAGTGCAAGAGTAAAGCCAGTGGAACATTCCCCTCCATGGTTTTGTCTTTTTAGTAATTTTTGGTGCCCTTTTATTCAGTGCCATTACTTTACTGTTTATAGCCCCAGTATTTTACTTCTTAATGTGTGAAATTATGGGTGGATAATATAAGTAAAGCTCACTCATACCGACACTCACTTTTTCTTGAAGAGCTATTCCACAGAAAATTACCACATTTGTCAAATCCACTTCACAAATAAAAAACCAGTAAATTTAATAGTGAGGACTGTGGGAAACAAATTGCAATTACACCAGATCAAGTGTGTGGCATGAATATTGACTTTGAACATGTGTCAGCTTGCGTGGGTATGTGTACCAGCACTCTGCAGTGTGAGAATATCAGAGAGAATGGCACTCATCATACTACCATCTGGGCCATTAGCATAATTATGGAGAAATTGAGGGTGTCTGCACAAGTTAACAGAGATTCACACACCATGAAAGAATACTCGTTGAGTTCATGGAGAAGATAACTGAAAGGCAAGCAGTCTCAGCACCCTCTGCCATTATACTTGGGTATTGCGTTTGGTGGGCACTTCTGGATCCTCACTTGGGGATTTAGGCAATAGGCCTTGTCAAAGTAGCTTGGCCACAAGTGCTTGGTTTTGGTGTGGACAAATTAAGAGTACAACCATGAGCATCTTGAAATGGTTCAAGCCAGAAAAGATGTGTGTCGCATATGTAACAGGACTCACAAGGGGCAAATTTCAACTGTCCATCTTTTTTTCTTTGTCTATCCATCTTTGTCCTGCTTCTCCAAGGAAGATGAAGGGGTTCCCCAGCAATGCATTCTAGCTCTTCCTTTGGGATCTCTGGGCACTTCCAGGCAGATGAGGTGTATAATCCCTCCAGTGTTGTTCTTCAGTTCTGAGTCAACCATGCAGGTTCCTGCCAGTTGGACAGGCCTTCTGGACAGTTGGCATTCAGGCACCACAGCAAATGCCCCAAAAATGTCAGCTGACTTCTTTCTACCCCATGGACCTGTGGCTGCATTCCAAATTCTCAACGGATGTCTGAGCTCCTCACATTATATTTAACGTTCAGTCGTGCTACACAGCAGAGGAAACCCCCTTTTTGCAACTTTTATCTGCCATGTGATTTTTCCAGACACTAGCTTGTAATCACAGGTGTGGGTTAGAATGTGCATACTGGCAGGTTTGCTTTTCAGCACAGCACCTCCTTCACCACAACAGACAGAAGCAGTGGCTCCATCGTTATCGACACCCCAGTGTATAACTTAAGCTTAATCCTACCCTCAAATGTGATCAAGACATTTTACAGCAGTCATTTGATGTTGTGCTGTGAATATGGACCCAGACCTATATTCAAACAAACAGACGGATGGGTAATTGATAACATCCCCCACGGGATGTTTTTAGTTCACGACCAGTTTATTCGCCAGATTTCTGCAGCGGAGTCACATACCAGCTCATGATCTGATCCAGCTTATCACCAGGTAGTGAACAGCTCCATTCTTCACAACATCATGGTCTTCGAGACATCTCGCCCCATACCTGTAATTACTTCAAAGGTGATCACTGGTGTAAGTTGTTACAGCATACACTGATGAACACCCTTATGCTCAAGCATGGAGTGCCATCCCAGTTCAATAACAAAACAGTCACAAGGAGGTAAATCTCTGGTTTGATTGCAAAAAGCTCAACATACTCAAGAATTTCCATTATCTGTTTGAAATGTGTAATAAATGCTTGCATTCAGGCAGGGACTTGTGAGGAATCACAACCCTAGGTGATGAGTTTCACCTTTAGTGACTCCTGAGAAAATAAGAGTGCAAACCCTTTCTTCTCGATTGGTTCAGCATGAACTAGTGAGGAAGACTATACAAGTTTTCTCTGCCTCCTGGGCCAACATCAACTCCTCCCCCCAAAAGAGAGGTTGCATTGAATGTATCCAAAACCAGCATGCCATTCCAGGGGCCAGCCATGAAAGGTCTGTCCCGTCTGTCCATCACACTCTTTTGTTTTATGATGTGCATTGCATATCCTAATTCTTTGACAAAATTAAAAATAACTACATAGATAAATAAATGAAATACAAACACTTCACTTAGACCATAAAATGTGTACACACATGATCCAGTTTGGAAATATGTAAACATTTTATAAGGTTTACAGCATTATAATCTGATGCCCCCAAATAAATTTGTTTTAAAAGGGCTTATTGTAGCGCAACGAGAAAAAATGGCAGAGCTGTGGATGAATGGCAACTTTATTTCTCCCAGACAAAAATTAGATTAGAAGATTTCTCATACAGAAATTAGGGTTAGAGGAATCAGCTGCATCCACTTGGAATATACCTAGATTTGCAAAATGAAAAGGATATAGTTTGTTTCCCATTCCTTTATTGAGATTGTTTGGTTTAATTTCTCCAAAGCTAATGGATTGGCACAAGATGTAGGAGGAGGAAGGAATGAACACACTAAATAAGTTAAGATGCCAGACAGGTGCTTCCTCGCTAGAGACAGCCAGTCAAGCCTGTCTTCAGTACGATGGAAGTTCATCCTAGCTTCATCCCGTTGACTGCTTAAGGAGTAGATGTGGAGATGTGCAGTCACATGAGAGTTTTTGGATCTCCTGTCTGAAGCCTTGAATTGGGTCTTATGTTCTCTTTTACAAATAGACATAACAGAAAAACAGTGGAGTCGAAGCACAAAGAGGTTTGGTTCTGATTAAGATGTAGGCAGCCCAATGAGACAGCAACTTGTCAAACCCATGGTAAAAATGCCCTACAGCCACCTTTATCATCCTTTTTGCATTAAATGAAACCATGATTAAATTAGCTTATCATAATGTTATCCTTATCAATCTCCAGCTGCTGACATTGGTGGCTGATCATGGATAAATCTCTGGAACTATGAAATCTGACTCAGAGAATGATGCAAAGTTCAGTGAATAATAACTTCTTTTTTCTTTTTTTGAAATGTGATTTGTTACTATTATTCAAGTCCACAATTTAGGGCTTCAACAATACATTCTAACTTCAGAGACATACAGGATCAATAAAGGTCCCTCAGAGTATTTCCAGGTATTGGGTGTATTTGATTTATTTTTTTTGTACAATGATAGCATGGTCAATGTTTTTTTCCTTTTTTTTCCAAGATAACACCTATGATTTGCCCATGGTTTAAAATGTGCTTAGATTAACCTCGCTGTTTCAATTTTGTGTACCAATTTTTTGATCCCCGCTACTTTCAGGGTAGTTTTCTGAAATCACCTTGATATAGAGTATGATGTTCGACAGAGTGTCCAGTCAGAGGTTTTCTTAGCATTCGAAAGTCAATGTTTAATTTTTGTCCAAATCTTTTTGCAGCAACTTGAGTTGAATTTTTTCCCTTGAAGATGATCTGAGTCCAGGAAACCATCTTTGTCAAAGTGTTAAAACAAGCGCTGCAAAGAGGTGGGGGCCTGTGGCACAACCTTTCAAACACATGTAACACTGTAATGGAGTCCATCCTAACAGATATCAAGTCACACACATCAGGTCTATTTGCACTATCAACCCGGAAATATCCCCTACCAAAACCAGGTCCCGGTGACTACTATTACTCCAGGTTTCTCTCCTTTGTATCACACAATCTGAATTTTAGCTAGCTAGCTTTTCGCTAGGTAAGTCCCCAGAAGTTGTACCTTTGTTCCCCCCAACATCACCCCCACAAACACAACAACCTAATTCATCCTAGTTTCTGCAGAAAAAAAAACCTTCTCATTAACAAAACACGCCATCGCATCTTAGACCAGGGCCGACCCAGGCAGTTATTCAAGGAAAAATCCCCTCAGTCCATTCAAACTGAAGAAGCCTCTCAGATGAGAGGTGAAATGTCTGCAAGGGAAGAAATTCTAGTCCAGTTGCCACAACAAGATTTTGACAAGAATTAACCATGACCTTGTTGACTGAGAACCTCCATAGACGAAAGACAATGGGTTTTCAACATTCTAATTCATTGGCAGCCAATGAATTTTCTGCATTTCAATTTACTACCCTAAAGCAGAACTATTGGTAGTTCCCCAGGTTATGAGAGACAAAGTTTATGTACACTCTCTTGCTGTTGTGGTTGCAGCTACTGTTGTAGCTCTGCACCTCCCTGGCTCATAAACCCAACCAAGCTGGGCACTACCAAATTCCCACAGCAAGAAATTTGGTCTTAATATATTGCAGAGAATCTAAACATTGGGACTGCAGACAGTGTCTTGTACTGTGTCACCAGAGATCGTTTATAAATACATAGATCCCAACAGCTTTGCATTTCCCCAAGTTGGCATCTCTGTCGGCTCACACTAGGGAGAATCCACTTATCTCAAAGAGACAGTCAAGAATATCTGGTTGAAGCCAGTTCTCAGTGAAACATAGTAAGGATGCTTCCTATTATTCAGAAGTGTATGCATAGGCTTGGATCTCATCCACATTGTTGATCAAAGAGTGGAAGTTTCTGAGGATAATAGATCGGTCTGCTTACGGATCCCACACTTCCTCCTCCATTTCATTTACCGTGCAACCCTTCCCAGCTCAGCAAGGTGGTAGTTAACCAAATTATCATTCATTTTTTTTAACCTCTGCTGTCTCCCTGCTATGGGTTTGGCCAATTTCTGATTCCTAGTTGTTGCAACTGGCCTAACAAGCACTTGGGTGTAATTAACGTATGCCATGGGAAAGGTGAATTAACTTATCATATTAAAAACACTCCCACTACTTCACTTATTATTGCTAATAACCCCCTATGCCATTCTGGGAAACTTACCTTTCCCCCCCCCCTTTCATGATCAAAAATATGTCACTTGTTTAAAGGAGACCATAAATATCAGGAGTTTGTAAACACCCACTTGCCTGTAACCCAAAGACTTCCATATGAGCCAGCTGGTGTGTTTATCCAAACACCATTCATGCACTGAGTAATGCAAAGGGGACTTTATGCAAAGGAAAGATAACCACTGCTAAAAGCCTTTTGTAATTCTCTCTCCCCTTCTCTGTCTCTTACTCCTGCTCCCTCCCTCAGTCTTATGCACAGCAGACAAGTGGAAAGATAGTACTAGCAAAGAGAAGGATACCATGGAAACGAGAAGCTGATGCACTTTGAATGGTAAGACCCTGGAAGAGAAGGCACTCATTCACTTTAATCGCACCGTACTAAAGGTTCATCTCTGCTGCATTATGTTACAATTTTCTTCAAACACATTTGGCGCCAGGAGCCTGAAAACGATCTACATCAGCACAGGGGTCCAACATTTAGGCATGTTGAAGAAAACCCTACATGAACCCGCATTTTATACTGCGGGATACATGAATACAAGATGTATAAGTCTTTTTCTTTTCCAAGAAATTTGGAGGTTGACCCTACAAATGTACCATAGCATGTGCATTTCTTGATACATGATAGCAATTTTTAGTTTGATACAACTACAGTTCCCACTTGTGGGTTCACTTCAGCAATGCCTTTGAACATATCAGTATGTGGAAGTCGGGCCCTGCCTAGCTTGAGTTTTGCTTTCAATGAGATCCCTGGAACCTCAGCGGGAATACTCACTTCAGAAACGACAATTAGTCAAGTGAGACAGTAATTAGGACCTCTCTGCACACTGTCACTTCCAGTTAGTGCTGACGGATGCCTGCAAATCTTCCCTCCAGTAAGTGCAATAAAGCAGACTAAGTTCAGAAGATGCACCCCGGTTTCATACTGTGACTGTCACATACATTTTAGACCCATTTTATTAACATTGTTAGAGGGAAAAGTGCCTCCCATCAGATCAGTAATAAACCATTGAAAACTATAATTTATTAATTTTTTTCAATTATATATATATATATATATATATTTATGGATGTATGTATTGACAGTCATAAGCAGTCATAATCGTACATATATGTGTGTGTATACCTATATATATAAACATGTATGTGTTTGTGTTTTTATATATGTATACATCTACATACACATAAATATGTATACATATGTATCTATGTATATGTTTGTATATATATATGTATACACACACACATATATATACACACACACACACGCACACATACATATATATATATATATATATATATTGCAAAACATCAACTCGGTAGGTGAATTAAACATAAGGATTAGCAACCCCTAAATCTTCTGTCACTGCTTATCTCTATCAAGACAGGTCCTTTCTTTAAAGGCCTTTTCAAGCACAAGCAGTAGCATACATCATGTCAATGTCAGATATTCAAGTAGCTATGCAGGAGACAGAATGTCACCAGACCACTACCTGGGATAGCTTTTTTTTGCTGACAGCAAACAGACCTGATGTTCCTGAATTTTAGCATTTCTCCAGTTAAATGTTAGCATTGCCCATGTACATTGTGGACTCTTTTCAGCAGCAGATATTTTCATGTCACCCCAGTCATATCATAGGCTCATAAACACATGCAAACCATCTACAAAACCCCTTGAGATAGTGCTGCTGAGGAGAGTATCACCAATGACGATCCACAGATCTCAGTTGCTGCACTGAGGTCAAGTTGGATGGCAAGGGAAAGTTGACAGCAAGGCCATTTTCCATTGGGATGGGATGGAAAGACAATGATTCGAAGCTATCTCAGACACACAGAACAGGGCTTGTTATATTGCTGGGCGGCATGATTCAACATTTGTATCATGGAATTTCTTTAGATTCTGGCAGTCCCATGGTATATCAAGGATTTTTTCTGAAATTCAGGTAGATGTTTATGTCATGAACATAAAGAAAGACAAATTGGGCTTTCGATAAGCTTAATGTGGCTTATTCTATTGGAGAATATTGAAGATGAAATGAATGTAGTTCAGGCAGTAAAGACTTTGTAAATTAAAAAATAATTAGCAGTCAAGTGAAAACAAAAGTTAAATTACTACAGTTGTGTCTAAACTCTAATATGGCTCCCTACTAGAAGCTCTGTTGTTTGGAAACGCACATCAGTCTGCTGAGAAGCGTCCTTCTGTCCACAGTGAGACTGTGTCCTTCTTCTACTACCTTAATATTCCCCACCTGCAATTGGGTTTGCTTCCACAAACAGGTGATCTGTGAAAGAACAATTATCAGTATTACAAAGGTGAGTAAGTCATCAGTGAGGACTCTTGCTGTTCATATCAGGGATGTTGTTCTCAGGTTTCTGGGTGCATTCTTTCATAATCACCAAAATCATTCTTTTACAATGATAGGTGTTAAGGCGATAAAGTTTGCATCTTCCTTATTTGCATACAATTGCTCGGCTTTACAACAGTTCCAGTGAATGACTTGGCTGACCTAGTTTTCTGGAAAAACACTGAAGTTTGGTCTGGTTTCCTCTATAATCTACTTTTCTCAAATCCTTAAAATATTCCAATGCCAAATTGCTCAGGTATGATTTAATGATGGTCTCTGTATACTAATCTTCTTAGCAGAATTATCAAAAACAGATATGAAGACATTAAGCAAGAATGAATAATTCATCACATAAAGATAAATAAAAATGTTACATTTTATTGTTTGTTTGTCATGCTTTGTTGATTCTATATGAGTCTTTCTTCCATCTCCTTGTCAGGGAAATGAATGCTTTCTGTCTTTTGTAGTTCTTGATCTGAGGAAATCACCATGCAGATTGACACAGACACACAAGCATGCACACACAATCTCACACATGCACATACACACACACACACACACACACACACACACACACACACACACACACACACTGACTGGAATGGTGGATAGCTGGATTTGTTATTACGGAGCATCCAGCAGAGTCT
>CAAKHD010000405.1:6274-18022 GCA_901007705.1 Fistularia tabacaria
GCGGGAGGGAGAGGGGGGCGAGGGGGCGGGAGCGGCGGCGCGGGGGGGGGGGCGGGTGGGGGGGGGGGGGGGGGGGGGGGGGGGGGGGTCAATGAGTTTAGTTTGCCCTGCGAATATCGGACAGCCAGGGTTGTGACAAATCCATCATCACAGATCACCTACCGTTCCCGGAGCGCCGTGGATAGTTCCAACCCATTTGAAGAGATTATCCGTTTCAGGAAATGCGGAGATGCCCTTATCGCCTGCCATCTGTGTTACAGTTCACACAACATAAACATGGTATGACCTCATGTGGGAGGGGGACTGTATGGCGCTCATTTGGAAGACTTTTTTTTTTTTCTCAATTGTTTAAAATAAAAACAGAAAAAAATGTATCTATTAATGTGAAACTTGTAGAGAAGTTTCCTCTCCTCTGAACCAGATCCATAATGTTTCTGTTTACAGGAAGCAACTAATTGATTAACGAAAGGAAAGCGATTTTATCCAAACAGTTGCTCTCATCACTCCTGCTCACTGGCAGTTTTCTGGCCATTGAGTGATTATGATCAATTCGAGGGAAAAAACGAGCCTGGCTGGCTGTTGATTAAACCAATGTCAGTCAAAAGGTAGAAGCAAGTGTTTGAAACATCTGAACAGGCTAAAATAAAATACTGCTGTAAAAGCTAACATTTAATTTGAATTCAACAAGTTTTCCCCTCTTCTAATAACCTACCACAGTCAATAACAGATGTGAGGTTTAGAGGATGGACTGTGATCTGAATTAGAAATCATTATATGGAAATACGTTTAACATGTTGCTATGGTTTCAATCACCTATTTTGAGTTTAAGAAATTAGCATGTTAGTTGTCTGCATTGTCCAATCACAAGGAGTTGGACATCAGTCGCTGTGCCCTTCCGTTTTCTTTTTAATTCAGACCCAACTTTAAATGTAAACTGGAATGGAAGCTACATATGACTTCCGAAAATTAGATTGTGCAAACATTTAACTCACCATCAGAGTCATCAGCTCCTGCTGTAAACTGAAGACAAAAATGACATGAATTAACTCTGTTCAATTCAGTGATTCTGACATCATAATGGAGTAAAAATCATTAAACCAAAATAATTTCCTGATCAGCTGGAACTTTCTCCAGTAGAATAGTTTTAATATTGGCTACCCCTTCATAATATTGTGTGATATCGACATGTCATCTTCTTCATCTTTTATTTTCAGGGGTTGTCACAGTGAAATCACCCTCCTCCGTCTAACTCTGTTCTCTGCAACCTCTCTTCACCAACAAACTACATGTCCTTTTTCACCACATCTATAAATGTTCTCCTTGGTCTTCATCTCGACCTCCTACCTGGAAGTTCCCAGCATCCTTTTAACAATATATTTCACGATCCCTTCCCTTTACATGACCGAACCATCTCAGTCTGGCTTCTCTGAAACATCTAACGCATGCTGTCCCTCTTATTGACTCATTCCTGATCATATCCATCCTAGTCACTCCCAAACTGAAGCTCAACATCTTCATATCTGCTACCTCCAGCTCTGCTTCCTGTCTTCTCTATATTTTATGATTTATAATTAAAGGAGGTACAAAACCAGCCAGCACATAAAGTTCTCCACTTCTCTGTGGATTTGGAAATGTCGCAAACGTTCAACATAGGGGTGTAGATTTTAATGCTATATCGTAAGACAAATCTCCACATCATGTTCTGATAAATAAAAAAACATTATAGCATAAGATTATTTGGTAAGTACAAAAAAATATATTACGACTAGTTTGTTCAAGTTGTGACTTTTCACTTGTGTTACTTTCTGACTAATTAGAAAAGGTATCAGACCAGCAGTATAGAAAACTTGAAACGGACAGGGATTAGCAAAAACTCAAGTACGTCCGGTTTCACCTTCGGGGCCAATGAGGAGTCTCACCGTTTGGTCACCGAGCCTCTGGCCGCACTACTGCCGCCCTCGCTGCCCTTCAGGGCTGCTGCTGAAGCTCCTGCCGTCGCTGCTGGATCCAGGTTCTGTGAGGCCATGAGGGGTACCGGTCCTGTTTACTACCGGAGAGGGACAGAATCAAAGATACATACAAAACGAGACAATCTATCGGTACTCTATCGGACTGCATCATCTTTCACTGCTAGCTAACGGTAGCTTCACGTTATTACCGGATGTAAACCTTTTACCGGTTCAAGTAACTTGATAGGTCATGCGTTCACACGTTTCAAATATCCTTTTATTTGGTACCGCTGGTGAGTAACATTAGACCGTTTCTACTTCAACTCCTTGCTTTCGGCATTTTCTTCATACTTTAGCTTCATGGCCAATTTGGAATACCGACTTCTAGATAGTAGCTTGTTTCCGATCGACGCCCAAAAGCTCAGTCGTAATGAAAGAGCATAATGAATATACAAATGTTGCCCAAATCTAAATTCACCGGCGACACTCACCGTGCAGTGCTGACTTCCAGCGGAGCCGCAGTCTCCTAATTCAAACTGGGGAACACTGCCGCCCACCTGTTTAAACTTAGCCCTTATCATGCTAATAGCCAATCAGCGGACGACGTTCAAACACAAACATCCATGCGCTACCCAATTGAGGACAGCGTGTGCATCGGCATCAAAGATGTGATTGGACAGAAGGAAGTGTACCGGGGTTAGCCTGAACAGAGGAGTTGGGAGAAACTACGCTTTAATGGTCATTCAGTCGTTTGTTTCTCTAACTTCAAAGTTTTTGCGTCATACTTTTTTTTTCTCACATAAATTGTGTGTGTGTGTGTGTGTAATTTAAATTTAGAGGCAATAATTTAATTATTGGTTTCAAAGTAAAGTCCCTCTTTTCTGACTTTAACTTCGTGGAGTCGTTTTTCCCCTTTGGAAAAAATCGTCAGGGTAATTAGATACGTGAATAATTCATGACATTGGAGAATATCTGTCCTGGATTTTTGAGATAAGAATTCCCTTAATTCTGAAAATGTTTGATGCTTCTTCAAACTCCAAATATAATTCTGACCAATGTAGAAAACATATAAGAAACTGTCACTACATTATTTTTTTCATTAAAGCTCATGTTGATGTTTCAATAAAGTAAAAAAAACATTTTCACATAATTCTGAAAGCACGACTTTGGTTATTCCGGGGGAACAAAAAACCTTTTTCCTCATTTGGGAGGTGGTCAGTCCTCCAGGTTATGGTTATAGTTTGTCAAAATCTTTTTCGTGGCAACTGAACTTCAATTACTTTCGTTTAACCTCTCTTCCGAGAGGCTTCTTCGGTTCAAATGGATCATGGGGAGTTTTTTGTTGTTTTTTTTTCCTCTAATGTTGCTGCTGCAACACCCGAATTTCACCTATGGGGATCAATAAAGTATTATCTTATCTTATCTTATCTTATCTTATTTCCGTATGTAACTGGGGTCGGTCTATGCGAGGGCTTGATATGTTCATGAGAGCTTATTTGCAGAAGCTACATTGAATGGGGTTGTTGTGTTAATAGGGATGTCATAAGGTACAATTTCTGGGGACTTGGCTGATGTCCAATTTGAATAGGTACAGCTACATTTAGGCAACCAAACTTAGGAAGTTCCTTCCCCGTACAGCAGGGGGTGACAGGATACCAACGAGTTTGTTGGAGAACCGCCGCTCATAAGGATACGAAAAGAAAGACCCGGAAATAGTCATTGCCGTTTCCAGTTGACGCTCAAGTCAGAAAATGAACGCACCTCCAGCTTTCGAGTCTTTTTTGCTTTTTGAAGGCGAAAAGAAGATTAGTATCACAAAAGATACTAAAGTACCTAACTCGTGTTTGTTCACCCTGAACAAGGAAGATCACACGCTGGGAAACATCATCCGGGCGTAAGAGACGAACCCGTTTTGCTCACAGAAGCTAACATCACTAAGAGAAGCTAACACCTAAACACAACGCCTTTAAAGCATCAGCAAAAAAATTATAAACAAACAAAAACTAGTTAAGTAGAAATCTGTAACGATTACGTTAAATATTCAACTTTTGAAATGCGGAACTGGCTTGAATTGAAAACCTCAACAGAGGTTGACGTTACAAACATGATCATTATTTATGGGATAATATTGGCATATGTAACGATTATAACAAATGTAATTTCAACCAGATTGAGCATGTTGAACCCATCATGTTACTGGAAACTAAAACAATCCCTTTAAAAAATATATTAGACATGTAATTATAATGTGTACTGAAATAAGAAATTAAAAGTAGTAGAAATCAAGGAAATCCTACACACTTTGTGTGTTTTATTTATTATCTCAGGCAGCCTTTAATCCATGGGTGTATTGTTAATGTAAAGATGCATGTGATTTATGTATCTCAAATGTAATAGTTTTAATTTGAACCATTTCATAATTTCTACACTTTGTTAAACCTAAAATATTCTGCTGCGGTACACTGCCTAACCACTCTCTGTTTGTCTCTCAGTCAGCTGCTGAAGGATCCTCAAGTGTTATTTGCAGGTTATAAAGTTCCTCATCCCCTGGAACACAAGATCGTCATTAGGGTGCAGACAACACCTGACTACAGTCCACAGGTAATGCACACCATTACTGACACAAGTCACATTCTTATTAAGATAGTTACAGAAAGAGTTGGAAAATTATATATTTTCCTGAATGTTTAAGCATATTTCTATTTTACCGTCTGTATGTAAAATCATGATTTAATGTTAAACCTGAAAAATCCCAACTAGTAAGAAAGTTTTATTGTAAGTTCATAATGAATTTAATAGTTTTTATAATTACAAGGACTCTGTTTAATGGCAGACATGCAAAGGAACTATATTTTTTGGTAAATGTGAAAGGTTGTACTTGAGATTGGTGGTTAATGTATTTGGCTATGTGTTGTAACTTTTATTATTTGTGAAGGTTTAATTGTACAAAACAAATGATTAAAAATCCAAAGTTAAAACGAAAATTTAACTTTTAACACAGTTGGTGTATCCTGGTGGTAAAGGTGGGGTTCATGTGGGCTACTAAAGAAAATGGCGACTGGACTTTTATTTTGAGAGTTTGTTTTTTTTTTGGCAGGAAGCTTTTACAAATGCCATTACTGACCTCATCAGTGAGCTGTCTCTGCTGGAGGAGCGCTTCAGAGTTGCCATCAAGGACAAACAGGAAGGGATCGAGTGATGGCCTGTTCTGCCCACATTGCCACTTCCTGTTCCTCTTGTAGTGTCTTATTTCTATTTTTGTAAATAAAATCTGATGGAAGAACCTGCAGTGTCTTGTTTGTGGGGTTATTATTGCATGTTGTTTCAGGTCATAGAATAGGATCATTGAGATGGGATCAGGGCTGATGATCAGATATCATTTTCAGATATGGAGACATTTTCACACCTCACATGACGCAGCATGTATTGGCATTGAGGAAGAAAAAGGAGTCAGTCTGACCTGAGTCCTGGAGAAAAATAACCACTCAGATGAAGGCCCTAGTATGAGTAGTTGTCAAAAAGGTTGAGAAATATTATATTGCTAACATAACGCTAGTGAAGGCTAGCTCAACTAACTCCTGTCATTGTCATCCGAGTGAAAGTGAAGCTTGTGGAAAATATTCACTCATGCGTTCAGTAATGAATAATACTGTATTGATCCTACAAGGGGAAATTCATGTGTTCCAGTATTACAGTAACAGTTGAGCTGCTGCAACTGCCTGCCGTCTTCCAGCGCCATCTTAATACATACACACTCACTACTGACCGTGGCCTTAGATGGTTTTATCACATATGGTGTATTTGTTTGTCTTCATTGTGCTTCCTTCAGTCTCAATATGAAAATCATACACTTTTTAAACAGCTTTTTTTTTCCTAAGCTCTGTGGTTGCATACTACACATTAGCTGCATGAATGAAAATGCAACTGAGCCCAGTTTTTTTTTTTCCAAACATAGAATACTCCAGTGTTACTTGGCCTGATTTTAAGTTGATAGAGTACTTGGCCATCTCCAGAGGATAGTTCATTTTCTGCAATTGATGCAGTGAACTGGGGGGTGGGGATGGAAAGAGTCGGATCAGAGCCATACACACAAACACACCTACTTCCTCAGAGAGCAAGATGAGAGGATGTGAAGCACCTGGTCACCAATCTTAGACACAGCAGTGAAGTAGGCCTTGGTGCAAACACCCAGTGAAGCGGGACACACACAAACTAACCCAGGACATTGAAGTACAAACATGTAACACTAAAAACACATGTACTCCTGCCACTGCATCGGGGAAGCAACAAGGGAGGCAATGAAACCCTTAAAGGCTGGGACTCCTAAGCAGAGGAGCTGTGGGTAAATATATGGCGGTATCCTGCTGGGTCTTTCACTGGAGGATTGGGAGGCAGTGGCAGGAGGGTGGCGTGGAACTGGGATTTAAATATCTTACAGGCCCACAAGGAAGAGTGTCCTCTCAGCTGGAGAGCAGAGACAGCCATTCCCCAGCAGGGACAGCACCACCAGCAGCTTGACTTGAAGAGACCAGGCCTGAAGTGGGCCAGCAGCTGGGCTACCATCCTTTTAGTTATCTCTGGTATTAAACCGTGCCGCACTCTTCCCATAGTCAGGGATGCAAATGAACCTCAGTATAACTATGAAGGTCGCGTGCATCAAAGTGAGGGAGCTGGATAAGGGAATGTATCGAACACTTCCTGCATGACTTGGTAGAGGGCAGCAGTAACCTTCATTACCTGCTAGGCAGTCTCACTGGGACTGGGGACACATCAATCCTTCATTGAACTGCTGAAACCCAGTCAGTAGAGCGTATTGAGGAAAGATTGTTAGGTGAGCTGGCGAACAGCAACAGCAGAAAATTCCATTGCGTGTCATTGTAGCTTCATATTCTGCATCACGCACAAAGATAAATAAGTTCCTCTGGCCCAAATGTCAGAATCTAAAAACTCTAGCAGACAGTTCTTTGGAAATTATTTTTCAAATACCAAACAATTCATCACAGATAAAACCCTGAATCCAACTACAGATGAACCAAAAATGACATTTAAAAACATGTTCTCTTGTGTTTTGCCCAAACTAGCCATATTCTATTTAAAATATCAGCACCAAAGTTTTGTGTTGTGTTCTGCACTTTTTTTTTTGTTCACAAAATAAGAGAACCAGGGAAAAACAATGTGTTGGGAAAAAAAACTGTGCAGGGATCCTTGTTTTGTTCATCATTTCCTCGAGAATATTTAAGTAAATCAAATTGCAAGCTTTTTTCATGCATGTAAGAAGAATAACATTCGAATTATGAAAAAGCGTGACCTCAGAACTTTGTTAAAGTATTCTGAGAGTGGGCTGGTGTGATAAAACTTTGTTGAGCAAGACTCCATCTGTAAGTAGCACAGAAGTTATTCAACTCATGTAAAGAAAATTAATTAACCAAAATGTGTTTGAGGCCTTCTGATAAAGACACACTGCAGAGAGGAAGTAGGAGATGACGTGAGATGCAAGTTATTTCAGATTTATCATATGCAAATCAAAATCAGTTGAGGCTTAAATTCACAAAACAAGCCTGGCGGGGAGAGATGCAACAATCATACAGAAAAGAAGGTGTATTAACCACACATGAAAGAAGGAACCTGCTCAACTCCACATGGGTGATTAAGAATCCACACTTGTGCCCATCAATCTTGATTAGATGGCAAAAAAGAGGTCTGTTTCTCATTAAATCTAATGAACTCATGTTTATTACAATAATTTAAAAAGTCACCTGATTGCGGGAGCAGGGGGATTCGAGGGAGGGATTTGGTTGCTTATGAACCTTCTTTTGTGGCCAGTTTCTTCTGCAGCAACTGAAGGTGTTGAATCACTCGCTCTCGACCCTCTGACTGCAGCATCTTTGTCAGCAGCAGCTCCTGGAACTCCTCCGATTCCAGAGAAAGGTCAACAGTCAATGATGGATACACTTGCCAGGATGGACGGGTGGATGTCTGAGGAAGAATCAAGTCAATTTTTTGTACAGTTCATTTTTTGCTTTACGCGGGATAAACATACACTTGCTTTCTTTTACAGGACCAGTTATACCGTTATCCTGCGCTGCACTGAATGAAAAACTGAACCCAGATAAAAACCAGCTGCAGTGAATTGCCTACACATTTTACTACTTCCTGAGCTGCTGGACTGGCAGATTGGTGAAAAGGAAGAGGCAAAGATGGGGCAGGTTCACTCAACCTTTTTCCCTAGCCCTGGAGGGTAACACGCAGAGGGACACCTTCGTCTGCCTATGCCCAGAAGCTTTGGGCAGTCACCCTCCCCACACCACTCACCAGGACTCTCAAACCTGCATACAAAAGAGTTGCAATCCAACTTTCAAGTTTTCACTTCTTTGCAGTGATCCAATAAAACATAAACTTTCTAGCTCTACTTTCTTTCCTTTTGTTTTACAAAGCCTGTGTGCCTGGTTGCTACTCATGAAGAACAAGGAAGATTCAAAATAGGGTGAAACAAGAATACCACAACACACAACAATGACAGACCTGGAAGAGCACCTGAGGAAGTCTTACTCTGATGAGCATAGGCACGAGCCGGTCATCATCCTGAACAGCATACCATCTATTCATGCACGTGAACAACAAATGGACATGATGCCCCTCACATGGAGCGAGGTGGAAAAGATTGTGAGGCAGGCAAGATCAGCATCAGCACCTGGGCCCAATAGTATCCCGTACAGGCTCTACAAAACGCCCCTGAAGTTCTTAAATACCTATTGAAAGTGATGAAAGTGGTTTGGCAGAAAGGGGTTATACCAAAAACATGGAGAAGAGCAGGAGGTATCCTGATCCCCAAAGAAAAGGACTCAGCAGCCATCAGCCAGTTACGCCCAATCAGTCTGCTGAATGTAGAGGGAAAGATATTTTTCAGTGTTCTGGCCCAAAGGCTCTCTTCATATCTGCAAAGAAACAACTTCATTGATACATCAGTGCAGAAGGCTGGGATCAAGGGCTTCTCAGGATGTCTGGAGCATGCCAATATCATCTGGCACCAGATACAATCTGCCAAAAAGGAACAGAGAGACTTACATGTGATTTTCTACGACCTTGCCAACGCCTTCGGGTCAGTCCCTCACAAAATCTTGTGGATGGCCTTGGAGGTGATTATACAGGCATCTCATTGGGTGGTGGGAGGTGAGAGGACCAAGAGTGGTCTGCGTCTTCTGCCGGTAAGAGCCTGTATGGATGATATGACCATCATCACAACAACAAAACCATGCACCAGGCGCTTGCTTCAGAAACTCCAGGAAAACACCCTGTGGGCAAAAATGGAGTTCAAGCCAAGGAAGTCACACAGTATCTCCATCGTTAAAGGCCAACTAACAGTCGAGCGTACTGGATCAGCAATGAACCAATTCCAAAAGTCCAAGAGAATCCCATCTAGAGCCTTGGTCTATGGTATAATGCAGACCTCAAAGACACCCAACAACTTGAGCAACTCCACCAGGACTTGACTAATGGGCTTAAGCAAATCAACAACACTGCTCTGCCCAAGAAATTGAAGGTCTGGTGTTACCAGCTTTGGCTGCTATCCAGACTCTTGTGGCTATTGACCATGTACGAGATCTCGCTTAGCCATGCCAATCAACTGGAAAGGCTTGTGAACACTCATGTAAGGACATGGCTTGGACTTCCCAAATGTGTCAGCAGTATGGGACTTTACCACAAAGGAGCCCTGTCACTGCCAATTGCTAGTCTGGCTAAAGAGTTTAAGTGTGCCAAGGTGAGGCTGGACAAGCACCTGACTGACTGCAGGGACCCCATGGGAAGAGGTGCCGCGCCTACCCTAGCAACAGTGAAGAAGTGGACCCCCAGCACAGCGGTGCAACAGGCCAAATCTGCTCTCACGCATCCCGGCCAGCGCCCCAGCCAGCGCCCGGCTCACACTACACCGGTCTCCGTTGGCCTCCTGTCCTGTCCGGTCTCCTGTGGGTGGTGAGCCAAGGGGAAGAGGGACCCATGTAGCCCCTTCGGGCTGTGCTCAGCCGAGCCCCATGTGTTCAGGCCCGGCTACCAGGCGCTCGCCATTGAGCCCCACCCCTGGGCCTGGCTCCAGTGGGGGGCCCGGTGATCCGCATCTGGTCAGGGGAGAACTAGGTCCAAGATTGCTATCCGTCATGAGAGTCTTCTGAGCCGCGCTTTTTCGGGCCCCTCACCTGGGACCTGTTTGCCTTGGGTGACCCTTCCAGGGGCATAAAGCCCCTGACAACATAGCTCCCAGGATCTCTTCTTCTTCTTCTTTTCTTTTCGGCTTTTCCCTTTCAGGGGTCGCCACAGCGAATCAACCTCCTCCATCTAACCCTATTCTCTGTGTCCTCCTCTCTCACACCAACTACCTTCATATCTTCTCTCACTGCGTCCATAAATCTTCTCTTCGGCCTTCCTTTAGACCTCCTGCCTGGCAGCTCCAATTCCAGCATCCGTCTAACAATATAGTCCCTATCCCTCCTCTGTACATGGCCAAACCATCTCAGTCTGGCTTCTCTGACCTTCTCTCCAAAACATCTATCATGAGCTGTCCCCCTGATGGACTAATTTCTGATCCTATCCATCCTCGTCACTCCTAAAGAGAACCTCTACATCTTCATTTCTGCTACCTCCAGCTCTGCCTCCTGTCTTTTGTTCAGTGCCACTGTCTCCAAACCGTACAGCATCGCTGGTCTCACCACTGTTTTGTAAACCTTTCCTTTCATTCTAGATGAAATTCTTCTATCACAAAGAACCCCCGAAACTTTTCTCCACCCCTTCCAACCTGCTTGAACCCATTTCTTTTCCTCTTTTCAACACTCTCCGTTGCTCTGGACTGTTGACCCTAAGTACCTGAAATCCTCCAACTTCTTGATCTCCACTCCCTGCAGCCTCACCGTTCCACCTGAGTTCCTCTCATTCACACACATATATTCTGTCTTGCTGCGACTAACCTTCATTCCTCTCCTTTCTAGAGCAAACCTCCACCTCTCAAGATTTTCCTCAACCTGTTCCCTGCTCTCACTACAGATCACAATATCATCTGCAAACATGGTCCATGGAGATTCCTGTCTAACCTCATCTGTCAGCCTGTCCATCACCACTGCAAACAAGAAGGGGCTCAGAGCTAATCCCTGATGAAGTCCCACCCCCACCTTGAACTTCTCTGTTTCACCTACAGCACACTTCACCACTCCCTCTGACCTTCTCTATACATCTTTACCTGCATTCCTAAAGCAAAAACTGCACCTGTAGTACTCTTTCCAGGTATGAAACCATATTGTTGTTCAAAAATGCACACTTCTGCTCTCAGTCTAGTTCCCACTACATTTTCCAATAACATCCATGCTCATCAACTTTATCCATCTATAGGTCCCACAATTCTCCACATCCCCCTTATTCTCAATAATGGGCAGCAGCACGCCACTCTATTACTCAAGCATCTTGTGACTGTCTAAGATCCTGTTGAATAATCTTAGCCAGAAACTACTGCCACCTCTCAGATACTTCCATGCCTCCACAGGTATATCATCAGGACCAAATGCCTTTCTACTCTTCATCTTCTTCAATGTCCTCCTGGCTTCACCTTTACTAAACTCTGCTACTTCATGACCCACAGTAGTCAGCTCTTCTACACTGCGCTCTCTTATTTTCCTCCTTCATTCACTCTTTAAAGTACTCTTTCCATCTTCCCATCACTCTTCTAGCATCTGTCAATACATTTCCCTCTCTATCCTTAATCACCCGGACCTGCTGTACATCCTTTCCATCTCTATCTCTCTATTTTGCCAACCTG
>CAAKHD010000408.1:6795-20678 GCA_901007705.1 Fistularia tabacaria
TCTCCATGTTCTCCACGCGTCTGCGCGGGGTCCCTCAGGGTTCTCCGGGTTCCTCCCACAGTCCAAACACACGGAGGAGGTTCATTGGAGACACTAAGTTGTCCAGATGAGTGAATGAGAGGGTGAGTACTTGTATGTCTCTGAATGCCTGGTCATGTTCCTCCTTCCTGCATCAGGAGGCTTCCTCTTCTCAAACCCTGTCCTCGCCCTCCAAACCTTCTTCTCCCTCCAAACTTGAGAATCAGAATAACGTCCCTTCGACCGGAATGTTGCCGGTTCGATTTCGAGCTTCACCCGCCTGCATGCCGAAGTGACCTCGAAGTGATGTTGCCCGGTTAGCGCCCTGCACGCTAGTCCGATCACATTCACCAGTTTAGGGGTGAATGTGATCCGGCGGCTCAGCTCGAGCTTCTGCGGAGGACGTGAAGATCCCGGTCGTATTTCACACCATATTGGATGTCGCCATCTGCATATCTGATGGCTCGGAGATGCAATCAATAGTTATTACTTCCTTAGAAATACTTCATTTTCGGCAAGCTTTTATTGGACCGCCCGCCAGGCAATTCATCAATGTCGTCGGGGAAACGGGGGTGTGGGGGGGCGTTTATCTTTCCTTAGCCACGAGTCGGATCACGTCAGCAAGGAGGGGCGACTGGAGAGTCCCCGGAGAGGACGTTACCCGAGCCGGCGTCGGATGGCGAGCCGAGGCAGGGTGAGGGATTGGACGACCGGGTTTCTGAGCATGCTACGTGAAATTGGACAGCAGCAAGAAGGTCCCCGGTTGGCCTTTTCTGTGTGGGTTCTCCATGTTCTATCCGCGTGGGGTTCCTCGGGGTTCCCCGGGTTCCTCCCACAGTCCAGAGGCTTGGAAGCTTTGAACGCCCTTCGAGTCAGGTGGGACAAATAATCGGCATTTGCTTCCTACTGCTAGCACTTCTGGTGTTAGCACTCATAGCTCCTTTGTTCCTGTTCTTCCCAACTCTCTGTTCTCCTGCAAGTGTTCACGGCTTCAGGGGGGGATGTTGGGTTTCTGCAGAAGAGTGTGGTCCAGACCTGCTCCAGGAAAGTGTCCTCAGATGCGACTTCACTTATTCTCCATTGTCCCGACCTTCTCTGGACTCGTACGCAGGGAGGAACCACCGAATTCTTACATGACCGACCGCCGCCGCCCCGTCCAGCGACCTACCTCCCACTTGTTCTGCGGCGAGTGGCTCTTGAGCTGGATCAGCCAGTCCTGCTGCCCGTCGCAGACGGCGCAGTGGTGCATGGTGATGATGACGGGCCGGGTCAGCAGGGCGCCGGGGGGCCCACAGATGACCACGGGGCTCAGCACCGTCAGCCCGTCGTCCACCAGGGGCCTGGGGGGTTGGGGGGGAAGCGGATCGTCCAACGTCAACACACCCCGCACACACTCTGGGTGCTGATAATTGTGCTAGCATGACGGCGCGCCTACCTCATGTTATCCTTCCTCTGGACGGTCACGTACATCTCGTAGACCCGGCCCTGAGGGACGGCCCCCGCCGGCACCAGCAGACTCACTCCTGGGATTCAGACGAAAACAAAAGCGGTTAAAACCTGGCTTTCCCACGCTGGGACGAACAAGTTCTGTTTGCTAGCATGGTGACTTTGCCGTGTTAGCATGTTCGCACGCTAACGTGTCAGTTCGCTTTCAACCGCGGGGAGCAGGGGAGTGTGGGAGGGCTAACGGCCACAGACGACAGGTTTCTAAAACCAAAACGATGGGATGCTACGAGTAGCTTTGTAAGCAGCGGTGGCTACAATTCCAATTCGAAAATTCGACAGATAGACATGCCTGCTTGTCTAACTGTCTTAACTGTCTTAACTATCTCTCTCTCTCTATATATATATATTTATACATACATAAATGTATATTTCTCTCTCTCTCTCTCTCTCTCTCTCTCTATATATATATATATATATATATATACATAGCAGTGACGTGCAGTCAGGGGAGGCAGGAGGGGCCGTGCCTCACTTGCCAATCTTGAAAAGAAACAAATGCCAAATGAAATGTTTATATTTAGCAGTAAATTGCACTTTAAAGGTATTTTTCATTCAACTTCACCAGCCTCAGATTTTTTTTTTCAAAATGGCTGGATTTTCACATTTACTGTTCAAATACTGAGAAAAGACGTGCGGTGAGGCGGCGGCCTGTTGAGCCTCAGCGTAGCTTGCGCATTGACGGCTGACTGCTGGCATGCTCTGCACTAAGACCGGATTGCTGTCTCTCTGTGTGTCGCTATTAAAATACTTCAACACTTTTGCTCTATGAACTACATTTCCAATGTACACTGTTTTTTTGACAACAACCGCACGTGTGTTGTTTAGTTGTGTGTTACGAGCCATCATAAAAACGGCTGCGAAGAAACACTAAGTGAGGCACGCAGTTCTCCTGCCTCATGGTAAATCTGATAGTGAGGAAGTCAGTGCCTTACCAGCCACGAACCTCACCGCACGTCACTGATAGATAGATAGATATATAGAGAGATATATATGCAATATATATATAGGAGAAGGGGATGGTATTATTTGCTATTCATAATAATAATAATAATAATAATAATAATAATAATAATAATAATGAAAATTTGGTATTAATCAAAATTAATCCCCAGCTGCTGTGTGATCAATCTAATTACTAACTTAATAATTTGACAGGTCTGATTAAAATCCACTATTCTGAGTGAAAACCGGCTCAATAAGGTTGTTGTTTTTTTTTTTTTCTCCACCACCAAGTTCACCCTGTGGGACCTTCTGTAAAATACTCATGTTGTCACAAATTTCCGGGCGAGGAGGGTCCACCTCAGGCGTGGAATCGCAGTAACCTCCGGGGATGACGAGACATTTCACTTCTGAAATCGATGTCCCCCCCCCGGCGGCCCACTCGCCGTCTACATTCCCTCCCCGCCCCCCCTGGTTTCGGATTGATTCGATATGATGTTCTGTCCGAGTGTTTTTAGAACCCCCTCCCCGACGGGTACACAAAAACACACTCTCTCTGGAGGGGGTTTCTCAGATAGCACATTGATTTCCTCGTGTCCTTGAACTGAACTTCTCCAGAGGTGACAGACAGCTCCTCCTGCTCGCCGGCGGAGGAATCACAACTCCGCCACGGGGGAACCGTCTCGCTCGCGAACCCCCCCCCGGTTCCTTGCGGCAAAAGGAAAAAAAAAACAAAAAACAACAACACAAAAACACCAAAAGCGGCCGCAACTGGCAGCGGCGGAGACGTGTACGGTTACCCAGACACGGCAGAGGATCGGATATCAAATGAGCCCCTTCCTTTCTGTCGGTGTAACGCGATGAGGCGGCTGCTCGCAAACACAGCTGAGAACAATTTTACAGGAATTAAAATGAAAAAAATAAAACTTGAGAAACCGGAGACGGCGGCGGAGCCTTTGACGTCGCAGAGAGTTTGTCGATGCCTGTCAGCGCTGCGTTTGAAGTGAGGACGCCGTCGCTAATGTAAGCAGCCTAAAACCGCACTCCGCCGGTACCTCAGGTATCATCCGTCCACCCTTGTAACGCTCCCTGCACTGTGATTGGCTGCACGTGGCTCGCTGGACAGCCTCTTTCTACGCTGTAGGAACTTTCTGAACCTCCTAGAACATTTTAAGGAACTGGACTTGTCGGGACAGAAATGTCCAAAGCACTGTCCAGTTCAACTTTCCTTCCAGGAAGTAGCCTCGTCCCCGGGGGAACTACCTCTTAGTTTTGCATTCCCACGGGCAGTGAGGGACCACGGTGGTGACGAGCGCACCTTCAGGACCACACAAACCAGAGAAGAAGAAGAAGAAGAAGAGGGAGACGGCGTTGACTCCATGGAGATGGAAACTGCCACAGCGTTCAACCCCTTCCTCAGTCTTAGTCTGGTCCAAAATGTAGATGTTCCTCTGCGAGCCCTGGAAGCCCCTCTGAGGCTTAGCAGGCCAGAAGAGCTTGGACCTCTTGGTCGCTCCTTTTCACGCTGCTTCTGTCCATTTTTTTCCCAAGAAAACATCCGTGCAGTGACCAGGATGGGAATTTAAAAATGAAGTACCTGCTAATGTGGCTTATGAGCTCCACCTATCTTCAAGCACCTCTGAGTTCCTATAAAACCGTTAGAAGACCGTGCCCGGGAGTAGGAGCTGGGATGGTTCTAGGAGCCGAGGTCAGCGCTCCCTGGTTCCTCTGCTGTACCCAATATACCAAAAAACGGCTCAGTTCCCGAAAAACCCCTGGGAGGGGAGCGACCGTCGTCCGTGTCCTCTTCCTCTTCCTCTTCTTCTTCAGTGGTTTGTTTTAGAGCGTGAAGCTTTAGGTGCACGTCCCTGTTGCAGATGCCCGTGTCCCACCGTGGTCTCTTATCACTTGTGGGAATGCAAAACCCAAAACATTCCCCTGGAAGAGGCTACTTCCTGGAACAAAATTCAAGCTTCAAATTTTTCTGTCCTAATGTGGCTTAAGGTTACCCCTGAAGAAGGGACATGGTTTTCATGCAGGTGGAACACAAACGAGTGCTCGAGCTGGGGGTTCGTCTTCGATGCAGCTGGACCCGGAGATGATGTCCACCGGGCAGGCACCCGGTTTCGCCGTGCCACATCTGACCGATGCAATCCCGCTCCTTACCTGAGTTGGGCACAATGAGGTGTCCACCCTGGGAGCTGAAGGAGCCCAGGGCGGTGCAGGACGGATCCCTGGCCCGGAGCAGCGTCTGGGTCTGCGTGCGGCGGCCCATCGTGCCGTCGCTGTTGTCCAGGAGGCAGTGCGGCAGCTTGGGCGACAGCTTGGACGACAACTCCCCGCCCAGGTCATCCTGCGGCGTCACCAAGCCCGAGGAGTTGTAAACCTTGATCTTCAGGTTTGGGAGAGGGTCCAGCAGGGGGGAGTTGGTCATGGGGATTTTGTCAGCCACGTCGTGGAGGGCGTAGACCGGGCCTCGGTACATGGCGGCTGCAGAGGTCAGGTCAGGGGGCGCCGTCAGGAGGTCGGCTGGAGGGGAAGGGGAAGAGAACATCAGTGAAAAGAACCGCTCCAAACCTCTGATATGAAGATGCGGAGAAAACTGCAAACCGAAAGAAAAACAACCTTGAGGAAATAAAGCGTTGGCAGCAGCCGGCGAGGCTGCTGGCCCGGCTCCACCCGTTTGGTTTTTAATCATCAGGGAAGCCCACCGTCACCGCCAAAAAAAGAAGAAGTCAAAGGCACAGCTCTGACTCAGGAGTACCAGATGGCATCTCCAGAACTCAGCTCACCCGCGAGGCACAAGGAGGAATGTTCAATCGAAGGGCTGAGTGGGTGGTGCAGGGGTGGCGCTCGCTCCCCCTGTCCTCCGGCTCCTCTCCTGCCTCCACCCTACGACTTTCCCGGCAGCACCGAGTGTCCGAAGGGTAGGGATTTCGAGGCGTACCGCGAGCGGTGGGTCCAAACAAAGAGGATACTAAAGGGAATGAAAGCATTTCATCTGCTTTCATTCATTCACTCAACATGGTGCCATCAGGTGATCTGCTTCTTGAGCAGCATCTATTGATCTGCGTGGAGCAGGAAGGTGGGGGGCGTCAACCGCGAAATACCAGATGGCCGGCTGCACATCTGAGGAGGACCTCCTGCAGGAGAGGTTTCGTCCGGGAATTCTGGCAGACGATTGGCCGACCGGACGCGTCTACCTCAGCCGGAGCCGGCGTCTTCTTTGTTCTCCTGTCGAGTAGATCCCGTTCCACTTGTGACCCCAGTGATGCCTATCTCCGCGTCCCCACGCGCCGCTTCAGGTGCTGGCGCCTCCGTCTGAGTCACGTCCACAAAACAGCTCCGCTGTTCCTTGTCCTTTCGCGATCCCCGTGTCAGAAGACGGAGGCTTCTTGCGCCTTGATGAAGACGCACGGTTCGCCCTCCCCTTCACAACATCTGAGTAGTTTAATTAACTTGCCCACACAAACAAACCGCCTGCGATTTCCTGACAAGCTGCCTCCTCAGCTTCGGTCCAAAGGGCGCATTTACATTCATGTCATCGCTGGGGCGGCCAAGACGAGTTAGTCATCGCTAATGCTAACAATATTATCGTCTGGTTTGGACCATCAGATTTCTGGAAGTAAACTTCGGTCCGTGACATTCTGGGATGCGAGACGGTGCCTCACCTTTGCGCGCCGTCTTGATGCTGACCGGCTGGAAGCCCCCGTTGAGGGCGGAGGAGTCGATGATGTCCGAGTCGAAGTCCCGGTGGTTCTTCCTGTAGATGAAGAGCGCCACGACCACGGAGATGACCAGGCACATGATCACCGCGATGACGATCCCCACGTACAGGGCCACGTCGTCCGTGCTGGGGGCCACTGGGGGAGGGGAAGGGGGGGGCAGAGAGCAGAGACGGTCCTGTTAAAGATCTCATACATCTATATTGGCACCATAAAGGGTTCCTTCCCGGCACTCGGGAGCCGTCATGGAGCCGTTATCTGCACAACAATATCCTGCTCTGAAACTGAGCCGGATATTACGAGCCGTCTACGGCGAAATAAATAGGAATAAAATCTATAAATCTATATATATATATATATATATATATATATTTAGATGTACGGTTTAGTCAGTCTGTATATGACGACATACTATGGGACACCGGGGGGGGGGTATGGTGGTGCTTTGGAGACCCTAAATTGTCCAGTTATGTGAATGAAAGAGTGAATACTTGTATGTCTCTAACTTGTGATGAGAGGGTGAATACTTGTATGCCTCTATATGTGTCCCTGCGATTGTTTGAAGGTGAACCCCACCTCTTTCCCAATGGCAGCTCCTGCGCCCCCTTGACCCTGAGCGCCGGATAAGCGGTTTGAATGATGAATGAATGAATGAACGCATGAATGGATGAACAAGGCGATTAAGGGTTGCAATGGAAAATTGGAATTCGAAGTGTTGACTTTGGCACGAAAGACAAGATGATCCCGCAGAGCAATGGATGTGATAATTAGTCCCTTAATGCAAAGGCTGACGGGGGGAGTCGGGGGTGTGTGTGTGAATCAGTAATCGCGGAGATAAACAAGAAAACACGGGCCATTATCATACAATCAGCACATAACAGCACAATTAATCGCCGCCCCGCCGAGGCTCGGCGCCGCACTGTCCTAACAAGCCTCCTCAGAAGGCGGATCAAAAGTCCCGCAGGCGCAGATATGGACCTTCTCATCTCCAGATTAGCGCGCCGCCGCACCAGTTCACAGTCTGTCTCGGCCTTTGTTCCGACACACTGCTGATAAGATCTAGACATCGTCGGCGTTTCTCAAAATCGTCTTTCATCCGCGCCTCCCTCCCGGAGCCTTTCTGTCCACTTTCCAGCTGGAGGAGCCTCCGTGATTAGAAGGCCCGGCGAGGACGCCGCCGTCGCCGCCGCCGCCGCGCAAGGCGAGCCGTAGACAGGCTCTCATTAGAGATGAGACCTTCTCTTTAATGGATGGTCGGGGCTCCCTTTGGTGCTCGTGAAGAATGTCCTTCGCTGTCACGCCGCCTGACGAGCGGGAGGCAAAACACGGCGAAATGTCAGGAGGCGTGTGGAGGCCTGAACGCCTGCGCCGGGTGAAGAATTCCAGCGAGGAGCGAGGGATCTGCAGCCCGGCCGGCGGACTCCTTACCGAGGGCGACCTCTGCCCGCGGATCTCCATTCATTCATTCATTCATTATCCACAAGGTTTATTCTGCACTCGGAGGGGAGGGGGGGGGGCAGGGGGGGCTGTGATTGGACGAGAGGGAAGGTTCGTCCCGGATCCGTCACACGTCATATGCAGACATACAACCATTCACCCTCTCATTCATCTGCCATATAGAGACATGCAACCGTTCATTCACTCACTCATTCACCGTCATATCAAGAGAAACCACTCACCCTCTCATTCAGCCGTCATAAAGAGACATGCAACCGTTCATTCATGCACTCACTCACTCATTCGCACATCATATTAACACATACAACCATTCACTCGCTCATTCACAAGTTGTGTTGAGACCTACAACCATTCATTCACTCACTCATTCACAAGTTGTGTTGAGACCTACAACCATTCATTCACTCACTCATTCACAAGTTGTGTTGAGACCTACAACCATTCATTCACTCACTCATTCACAAGTTGTGTTGAGACCTACAACCATTCATTCACTCGCTCATTCACAAGTTGTGTTGAGACCTACAACCATTCATTCACTCACTCATTCACCGCTCAGATCAGGAGAGACCATTCATTCACTCATTCACCGCTCAGATCAGGAGAGACCATTCATTCACTCATTCAAATGTCATATAAAGACACACATTCACTCGCTCATTTACATGTCAAAAAGAGAAAGCATTCACCCTCTCATTCATCAGTCATATAGACATGCAACCATTCATCCTGATTCAAATGTCATATCGAGACAACCAACCATTCACCCTCTCATTCATCCGTCACATAGAGTGAAGCAACCGTTCATTCATTCACTCACTCACTCATTCACATATCATATTAAGACGTGCAACCATTCATCCTCTCATTTAAATGTCATATAAAGACACGCAACCAGTCATTCACTCATTCACACATCTCTACAATGTACACCCCTCCTGCATGTGTTTGGACTGTGTGAGGAACCCGGAGAACCCTGAGGAACCCCTCGCAGACACGGGGAGAACACAGAGCTTCCAACCGGGGACCTCCTGGCTGGAAGCTCTGCACCAGGCCGCCGCCCTCACACATCTCCGCTCCTGCTGTGAGGAGGGGGGGTCCCGGGCCAGTAGATGGCAGCATGGGCCGCGGATCCGGGCGACATAACCTGCAGCGGCGGCGGCGGCGGAAGGGACGGTGAGCATAAATTGGCCCGATGCGACTCCGGGGAACCAGATGGCGGCGGGTTGAAATGAAACCGCGGTAAATGAAAGGCGCGAGTTGTGTAATATTCATCCCGTGCTGCTCGCCCAGCTCCTTCTGGCTTTTTACATTTTCTTTTGATTGAAGCTTCGCGGCGAAACGGGCGGGTCGGAGCCGGCGCTCAGGAACCGGCCTCGGGTTTACAACCTTCACCACGCATGCAGAGAGACCGGAGGATTTCCACAGGGGGAGGCTTGATTGGAAGCCAACGCGGAGACGTATCGAGCCTTTCTCCGCTCCCTCGTCCTCCTCCGACAGCCCTCCATGCGGGCTTCCGAGAGAAAGGCGGACCTGCTACGTGAGCATTAATATACGTGTCCTTCATGGCTCGATGACGCCCTGGTGTCCTTGAGCAAGGCACTGACCTCGTGAGGAGGCCGCTGTGTGTCTGCTAGGACGGGCGTTTTTTGTTTTTGTTTTAAGGGTTGCCGGTTCAATTCCCAGCTCAGGATCACTCATTTCAAAACAGGGGGGTTTGGACCTGTGTGGCTGTGTCTCACTGACATGAAGCTTCTCTCCAACAGAATGAAGGTTGCTGGTTCAATTCCCGACCCTTCCTGTCTGCGCGTAGAAGTGCCCTTGGGCAAGACACCGAGCCCTGCCGCGCATCCAATAGGAGAAGGTTACACCCGGTCGGGTCCGGGCTGGCGATGTCTAAGTTAGCACGGGCGCGTCTCCGCCGACACAAAGGTTGTTGGTTCAATTCCCGGCTGGAAGTGCCATCGGGCAACGCAGTTACCCCGCTACCACGGGAGGGTTCCACCTGGGCGGACGTGTCTAAGCTAGAGCGGGTGTCTATCCAACAACTGAAAGGTTGCCGGCTTGATTCCCGTGTCCTCCTCGCGGCGTGCCGAGGTGCCCTTGGGCAAGGCACCAGAGGGTGACACCTGGTTGAACCCGGGCGGCTGCGTCCAAGTCTGACGATGAACAAAACAGGTTGCTGGTTCAATTCCCGGCACCTGCGCAGTGATGAAAGTGTTACCACGTAGCGTTAGCTGGCTTAGCATCTGGCGCTACAGCGTGTGTGAAATGCATGCGTGTGTGTGTGTGTGTGTGTGTGTGAGAAAGGGTGAATACAACAAACACACCCTGGAACTGCAGCCCATTTCCTGTTTCGCTTGTTCACTTTTGTAAACACACACACGCACACACACGCACACACACACACACATATACACACACAGGCGTTATTATTTCATTTCAACACCGTGTTTACAACCCTCTCTGCGAAGTCCTCGCAGGACACGGATGGGGGAGGCGCAGATGTGAAGATGAACGTCGATGACAAACAAACAAACAAACAAACAAATAAATCAACACACACAAACACAAATACAAAATAAATGAAATAAAAAAAGACTCACATGTATTTTCCAAATCAACCTCGTCTTTTGCCCCGGGTGACTTCTGATACAAGGAGCCTTGAAAAAAAAGGAGGAGGAGGGGGGGAAATCAAATTCAAGTCAACGGAAAAAAAAAAACGACAAATGAGACGGCGACAAGTCATGAACGTTGGGGGGGGGGGTCTTTATTCGCCCCCCCCCACACACACACACACACACACATACACTTCGGGATAGAGATGAATGAGGAGGCGGAGTCAAATAGAGGAGACGGCCCTCCGGCCGGCGGCGGGTGGACGGGCGGAGGGCCGGGCGACGGATGAAAGAAACGATTATGCTGGGGAAATAAAGAGGAGCAGCTCAGGTGGAGGAAGAGGAAAGTATTGAATTCTCTCTAAAAGCACATCGGGGGGGGGGGGGAATAGTGCACGAGTCGACATAATATTCGGTCTCCACGGAGACGGCCGTAAACAACTACACAAACAGAGGAGTCCTGATGGGGGGGGGCTGACGGGGAAATCAATGGCGTGATAAATGGGGTGTACAGTGTGTGTGTGTGTGTGTGTGTGTGTGTGTGTGTGTTCTTTGATCCCGGTGTGTACTCCCTCCCGGTCGTTGCAAAGTAACTGAGTACTGAGCGGGACTTGGAGTACTCTACACATCCACCCCGCTGGAGGATGCTTGGAATTTTAGATGTTTTCCATGAAGCTGTTTTGCACGCCTCACATTCGGACTCGTGGATAATCTGAGATTACCGGATTCCAACCGCCGGGATTGCGATCCATAATTTGCGTGGAGGTTCTCAGTCGTGGTGAATTGGGGTCCAAATCTTCTTGTCGCGGCAACTGGACTGTGATTTCTTCTCTGGAAGACGTTTCAGCCCCTCATCCCAGAGGCCTCTTCAGCTCTGAAGGGAGTCCAGTTGCCACGACAAGAATCCGTGATTTCCTCCAACTTCATGAAGCACGACAGTCCGACGCTCTTCTATGCAGTGTTTGTATGGATTACAGCGCCATCATGTCATGGATTGTGAACATTATTCCTTCATTCGTTCATTCATTCTACACCAGTGGTCAACTGGCCGCACAGAGAGAACACATAACTTGCATTATTTCCGTTTTATTCATGATCTGATTCTGAACAATGTTTTATTTTGCGAAACAAGCGGATTCTCTCTGTCTCTCCTGTCTTACCTTCATCCGGTACCTTCTCAAAGGGGCTGCGCCGGACGCTAACACAGTACATCACCGCTAACTTCAAACCCCAGAGCTAGCAAATGAACAGACGACAGGGAAAGTTCCTTTGCGCGGGGTAAAAGAGCCGGCGAGGAGACGGAAGAGCAGCCGACCACTACGAAGAAAAACAAAGCTGCGTTTGACAGCCGATGGCAGCAGTTCTAGTTGAAACATGGATTTATTTGCAAACAAAAAGAGGGCGCAGGCTGGACAGAAGCAACACACCGCAGGTGTCATTGCCTCCCGTTAGCCCTGGATTTCACCGAGCTCAATTTGTCATGCACTTTGTATTTGCTCTTAAACTTTCCCATGACGAGGCCGTTCCTCAGCGCCATGTCACGAGGACGCTGCTCGCACAGTGGATTCACCTCCATCATCACATTTAGAAAATACCAGTTTTTGTGTCGGCAGTATCATTTGATTTTGTTGTGTTTATCCGCCACAGCTTAAAGGCCGTGAAGATACTGTCTGACATTGAACCTGTGCCTGGTGCAAGATAGAAGATGGGGACGGGACCACTGATCTCCAACACTTATCCTCTGGGATTGAAGGCTTTCCCAGCTGTGATTGGCTGAGAAACGGAGAGTTTATTTATACACACACACATATATATATATATATATATATACATAGACTTGCAACCATTCACCCTCCCATTCACACGCCATCTAAAGGCATGCACCCATTCACTCATTCACATATCATTTAGGGGACATGGAAGCACTCACCCTCTCATCTACATGTCAAATAGACTTAAGCCATTCATCCTGTCATTCACACATCATCTAGACTTACAACCATTCCCTCATTCATACGTTCACACAGAGACCTGCGACCATTCACCCTCTCATTCAAATGAAGTATAAAGGCATACAACTGTTGCCCCTCTCATTCACCCTTCTGGATAATGTAGGGTCTCCAATGAACCTCCTACATGGGAGGAACCCGGAGAACCCTGAGGAACCCCCGGGCAGACACATTGGAGAACATGGAGACTCCAACCGGGGACCTTCTAGCCTCGGGGCGGAGGTGCTCACCACTTCACCAAGTTTTTTTCTCTGGCTTTGGGTCAGCATAGGTGTCAAACTCTGGCCCAAATTTGGCCCGCAGTGTAATTCTATTTGGCCCTCGAAGCCACAGCAAATGACTATTAGCGCTGGCCTGCTGCTATCATAGCCTACAGCGCATGGAGCGCAAAGACTACAAATCCCAGAATGCTCTGCTGGCGCAAAAATCACAACAGGACCCATAAACGCCCTCTCCTCTGTTGACAATAGTCACGGTGACCTTATGCTAATACTAGCACCGTGCTACCCCTCCGAATGCTAGAAAACAGTTATTTTATTTCATCATTTATTCAAAGCTTATGGAAAAAAGTTACTGATGATATTGAAATAGAAGGCTGTAAATTTAAAGAGGCTTGTGATTTTCTTTTCACTTCTATTGAAGAAATGAATGCCATTGATGTGTTTTGTAATTTGAATTTCCATTTTGCATGTGTGCAATATGAAGTTATATATTGTAAAGTTTGAAGCTTTGCTTGCTCCGTATTCAGTTTCGAAGTAAAACTTGTTTGGGTCCATTTGAAAAGGTTCATTGTTCTATCTGGAGGAAGATGTTTTTCTACAAATGTCAATGTTGGCCTGTGATTTTGTCCCAGGTTTTGAATTTTGGCCCTCCGTGGATTTGAGTTTGACGCCCCCGTTCTGCAGCAAAACGAGCTGTTGAGGTCGGCGGCGTTTTGAAGCCGCTCAAACGTTCATCCTCCCTTTTGAAATCTCCAGATCAGCATCTAGAGGGTGCCACGTCTGGAAAAACAAAACCTCCATGGAAACAAGAGGGATGAAGACCACAGGAGATCCCAGCCTGAACGCTCCGTATGCGATAAACAAGCGGCAAACCCGACCGCAGCGCCTTCCCCTTCCAGATTTCCATGACAAGAAAAAAAAAGAAAGAATCTGACGAAATTCAACGGAAAACAAGATGAAGCCGCGGCGGAGGTGTTGGACGGGTTCTCCTGCGGGGAGAAGATCAGCGGTCCGAGGTGAGTTCAGATTGCACGCCGCCTCCATTCCCGATCAGATTTGCCATAAAGTGGGCTTTTAGATAATGGCTCATTCTCCTAAATGCTCGTGGAAGTGGTCATTAGAATTGACATAAGTGGCTTCACCCTCTTAGCTCGCAACCCCCAAAAAATCAATCCCTGAAATGATCCTAAATCCATATCATTACGGCTCCGCTCGCTGCAAGTCGGCCATCAGTCCGGCCGTGGGGGGCGGCGCTGCTCAAGCCCAGGCAAGAGCGGGGGGGGGGGGGGGGGGGGGGGGGGAGAACAAAGACACGCACGCAGCGGACCCCCGCCGTCCCGCCCCCCCCCCCTGCGCCCGCCCACCCCGCCTGGTGAACACCGCCCGCGT
>CAAKHD010000409.1:0-19327 GCA_901007705.1 Fistularia tabacaria
AACACGTCTGTGTGTGTGTGTGTGTGGGTGTGTGTGTGTGTGTGTGTGTGTGTGTGTGTGTGTGTGTGTGTGTGTGTGTGTGTGTGTGTGTGAGAGAGAGAGAGATCCAAAAGGCTGTACCTGGATATCGATTGGGGCATCTTGGCGGCTCCAGCCTTGTCCTTCTCACACAGGGGGTCACACAGGGGGTCACTCGCCTGGGTTTTGGAGTCCAGTCCGGCTCCCGTTTCTTCGCCCTCGGCAAAACCATCCAGTATGTTGTCTCCCCCTTCCTCCGAACTCCACCTCCCGGAGTTCTTAGCTGAAGTCCTCTCCTCCAGGGAGGCTTTTTGGTTGGAGTCGGGTTTGGGGGTGGAGGTGGGGACCAGGGGTGGCGGCCCCGGCGCGGCTCTGCTCTCCAGTCCTTCTCCACACAGCAGTTGATCCACAGTGGAGGTTCCTTTGGCCGCGCTGCCAGACCCAGACCCGGACCCAGATCCGGACCCAGGTCCCTCATTCCCCCTGTCGTTCTTCTCCCTCCCCTCCGCGCCGTCTACCGGCGGGTCCAAAGTTCCTTGGCTCTCTGACGGGGAGAGCTCCGACCCCGCAGGAGACCGAGAGCCCTCCGCCCGGGCGACCGGCTTGAGAATCAGCGACACCTCCGCGCTTTTCAGCAGGAGGCCCAGGCAGACGGTGAACGGCCGTCCGTCCACGGCGTGCTGGGACGGGTCCTTGCGGTCTCTCTTGGAGCCCATCTCCTCCAGGTCCTGCTGCAAGGTCTGCTGCAGGGCCTTGATGCTGCGCTGAAGGCGCATCAGGAACACGAACTGCCGATGGCTCACCTGGGCAGACAGACGCGTGGAGGTGTTACACCGGGGTGGCCTTGAATCTCAGAATAGGCGATTTGCAGCGGGACAGTTGTGACAACATCCATTCCCAGAGGAGCAAAAATTATATTCTCCTCCAGAGAGAATAGCGCTGATCCACTGTGGTTGAAAGATATAAAAGCAAGACTATGAAACATACCTGAGCGCTCAGATGCTTCTGAACATGCACCAACATGTGAACATCAGCGTCTCTGCTCGCCGGTGCCAAAGAGGAGGAAGGCCAGCTGTCCAGGGACAGGGGTTTATGGAGTCCGTTACTGGCCGGCACGGCTGGATGAGTGCACGGAGATGACGCGGGTGCGCTGTCAGTGCTGTAGTACTCCTTCAGCAAACGTTTCTTCTGAAGCCGTCCGACGGCCTCCACGGACGCGCTTCTGGACAGACCCGAGCCGGCGGAGTCTCTCAGCCTCTCCTGGTGCTGCAGGAGCTTGGCCGGCTGGCAGGCCCACACAGTGAGGGGGAAGGAGTCCACGAAGGGCTGGGGCCTCCCCTTGCCCCCGCGAGAACCCTCGTAGTCCACCCAGAACTGGGCAAAGTGAAAGGCCCAGAAGTCCGTCGCTGCCGGCATCCTCAGGGCGTTCGCCGACAGCGTGGGCACCACCAGGCCCCGGTAGATGTCGTGCACTCGGGTGTCCTGCTCGTGAGCGTGATGCTGGAAGACGGGATGAAGAAGAGGCAAGGAGGAGGAGGACCGGGGAAACGAGACGAAGGACGAGGAGAAGAAGGGCTCCTCCTGGAAAGCCAGCAGCAGAGCCTCCAGGTGGGACCGGCTGCAGTTGGCGGGGTGCCGGGTGTTGGTGGCGACCATTTCTGAGGTCTGCACGGAGACGGAACGGGGCAGGTCGAGGGGGCAGGAAGGGTCCTGGTCGGCGGGTATGACCAGCTGAAGAAAACAAAGAGAAAAGAGAATTCATTCGTCATTGGAAACCCAAAGATGGCCGGACGGGGGGAAGCCGCAGGCGTCCCCAGCCCACCCTCACCTTCAGCATGAGGCCGTCAACCTTGACGTCCACGTGCTCCTCAGGCTTCTGCGAGTCGTTGAGCTTGTAGATTTCCATGAACTGCTCCAGACTTTGCCTGAGGTCCAGAGCGAAAAGGTTGATCCACACCAGACTGCGAGGATCCAGGACCAGCTGCAGGGCGTTCAGCTGGGCGTACAGGTTAGGGCAGGGAACTGCCAGAGCAGAGGGCGGTAAGAAGTTAGAAAAGACACAATGGTGCGCGTACATTGCCAAACCGGGAATTAGGATTTCGCCGTCTCACTGGGGTAGTCTTTCCCATCTGGGAAGTAGTACTCCGTAAACTCCACGTGAATGGCCGGCATCTCTGAGGGAAGATACAGGGACTTCTTATTGCAGGAGATCATGGCCTTGGGGCTGGAGCGACGCTGGTCAGCTGTGGACACCTGAGACAGAAGCAGAGAGATCCTCATTTTGAGTTAAAAGTTAAAAAAGAAAAAAAAAACACACACACACACACACGACAAGCATGAAAGCAAAACATTCTTGTAACCTGGTAGATGCTGAAGTCGGCCATCCTGAGGACCACAGAGCTTGACATGAGCTGGACCTTGGGGCTTTGGGCAGGCGGACTGAATGAGGAGCTGGAACTGGTGCTTATCCTACCTGAGGAGCCAACGGCACGGAAACAAGAGAGGAGGAGAAATTCAAAAAGGATGATACAGAAAGAGAAAGAGAGAGACAACTCAGATGGCTGGGAAGGAGGCCTCCGCTTGGCGAGAGGTGTGTATCACCGCACCGCGCTGTGCGCACACACACCATGGTACCTGGCTCTAGGCACCAGCAGCACTGGGCTGGAGGCTGCGTTTGCCGGCTCCACTCTATGAGTCCATCAGCCTCCCTAAGCCCTACTCCTCCTTCTGCTCTCTGCTGACTTCCTACAGGCCAATACACATCGTCCCTAAGGGACACTGGATGACAGAAAACCCACAGCAATGATGTGATTGTTGGCGTGTGTGTGTGTGTGTGTGCGGGTGTGTGCGGGTGCATGTGTGTGAGCAGGACATTCAGCACAAAAATACAACAAGCATCTGGGTGTTTACCGTGCTGAGGGGAGCTGTGGGTTGTAGCCGTGCCCTGGTCCCTGACCGCACTCTTCAACATCTCCACGTTGGACTTGAACTCGTCCAGGAGGCTGCGAGCCCATCCCTCTCTGGTCTTGGTGGCCTCGCTGTAGTGCATCCAGTGGACGCAGCTGTCGCCTGGCGGAGTTTGGGAGCGGGTTCAATGGCGTCAAAAATAAGGACTATTTTAAGGAGGCGGCAGACGGAGACACAAATCGGAAGAGACTTTTCGCCGGGGCACCCGCTGAGTTGGTCGGCGTGGAGCTCTAACTCCAGCTGGCAGAGCTGAGAGAAACCTCTTTGGACAGTTGTGTGTTTTCAATCTCACATTTCACAGGAATCCCAGCAAGTCTCTGGAGATAAACGTCTCGTGCGGGGTTGATCAAGCGAAACAGAATGTCAGAAAAACCCCACGGTACCCAACTGCTGTTCATTGCTGGACGAGATATTTCCGGTTTATATCCCATTTCGACAAGGCTGACAAGCAGAAGCCGGGTAAACGTGAGACGTGGACAGTCATCAACGGTCAAAGGTGGGAAATCAAATAAAAAGGACAACTTATTATCCTCTTATTCAGGACAAAAAAGCAAACGGAGAATTGTCAGCATCACTGCGGGCTTCTCACCTGCTCTGTGGAAAGGGTAGTAGTCCAGGGTGATGGAGCTGAAGGAGAGCTGCATGGCGCCGCCTGTGATTCTTTTATTTATGACTGCGCAGAGGAAAAAGAACACGGTTACAGAACTGTACCGGAAATAAAAAGGAGAAATCTAAAATAAATCACGTTTTGCACAGTTATCTTGTTTTTCTTTTTCTTTTTTTGCTCTGACAGTGTGTGTACGTTTGCGCACCCTTGTCCACGGCGTGGATGTCGTCGCATATGTGCAGGTCGAGGTGGGTGATCTGGAGGTGGTGCGACGTCTCACACACGTCGTAGGCGCTGAACAGCTTCGCCATGGTGGCACTCTGGTCGGCGGCCGTGGACGCCTGCTGGGTGCGGACCTGCTGGGTCGACGGGGGCGCCGAGGACACCTGGGACGCGCACACACACACACACCCAAAAACACACAAATTTACCTCAAAAAGTTGCAAATGATTTGACTTTTTTTGGGAGGTATTGCACAGGCACCATGTCTTCATTTCATTCATGCAAAAGAGACGGGAAAAGGACTTCAGGTCAATGAAAAACCGCATCCTGCAGTACTTCGTTCTTCCAGCAGAGGGAGTGGCAGGCCAAGTGACGAAAGGCCACATTGGCTTCTCTGAGTAGAACGGGGTTTAGTGCAGGTACATAATGAAGGTGTCACAGTAGGAAACAAGGCTGAAAGTCCACAAATACAGAGAACACAACTTGTGACAGGCCGTTAGGACCAGAGGTCGGCAACCTTGAGCACTCAAAGAGCCATTTGGACCTGTTTCCAACAGAAAAGAAAACAGCGGGAGCCACCAAAGACAGCTAAAATGAAGAAAAATATTGACTAGATGTTTGTTGTTTTTTTTACCTTTAACTATAACCATCTATATCTATATCAAAAACCGTCAGCATTTGCATTTATGAAATCAACAACTGCTATGGAGAAAAGGACATTTTATGATTGCATGAAAGACAAACATTATTCTATCTTTCAAAGAAAAGACTGGGCATCCATTGGAGTCCTCCTAATGTAGAGCAAATGAAAAACCGAGCTTAAATTATCCCGCAGCAAACCAAAAATGCCGCCTGCATCGTTTCAGCGCGTGTACTGGAGCGTGCAGTCAGCCGTCCACCTGAGTAAAAAAAGACGACTATTTCACTGAGCAACGTAAAATATACATTTGCAAAATAATAGCCAATTCTAATGATAATTTCACCAGATTAATGCTTTTTGCTCCTGATCCTCAGCGCAAAAGCGCAATAAATGGTGCCACCGGTTTCGAGCGACATAAAAAATCAAACACCTTTTATTCTAGATCACCATAATTATCACATTTAGAACAACACTTACAAAATAAAAAGAGCAAACTAAAATGAAATTTCTGTGAACCCAAAGACGCGGCCCACTCACAGAGCGTACGAGTGGGGCTCCAATCTAGGACGGGAAGTGGGGAAACCGAATACAGGTGAGAAAGTGACATCAACACATTAAATGTTAAAATGTATCCTCTATGTATGGACATAAAGGATGAAGTACATTATTAATATCGGACAGGGCTGGCTTTGTGGTCATGTGCGTGTCAGCCGAATGTCTGCACCTGGTCCTCTGTGGCCATGCTCTTCCTCTGCTGCGCCGACTTCTCCATGGCCTCACTGAGGGATTTGGCATACTGCACCATGGCTTTGAGCTGGGAGTCGGTCAGCACCCAGAGAAGGTCGTCCAGGATGAGAATAAGCTTGGAGGCCACCACGTTACAGTCTTTAATCTGGACCAGGCAGAAACACGGGTATAAAGGCAGGTTCTGAATTTAAAGGTAACTTGAAAACCGCTGTTTGTGTCATGACACTGTGCAGAAGTCATTGTCCTGAGGTAATTGGTTGATTCGTCCGTTCCCTCAAAGCCCAAAGAATGGAGCTAATGACGAGGCGGCATACAGAGAAGACTATTGTACATCTTATATTGAGCTGCATTCAACCTTCCGGAGAAATCTGTAGCAGTTTTTGTTTGACTTTGGCGAAAAGAAAATCGCTGCTGGAGCCTGCCCTGCAGACGGTGAGGTCCCACAGAAGGCTTATTGTTTGCAAAAAGACAAGGGGAATGCTGCTTTGGGGGTAGCCTGGTTTTAATTTGTCCATCAGTTATCATGCAATGAATGTCTAATTGTGTTCAGAGGACGACTGAGCGTGTGTGTGTGTGTGTGTGTGTGTGTGTGTGTGTGTGTGTGTGTGTGTGTGTGTGTGTGTATTGTGTCTGACCCGTCTCTTCAGAGTGACTCGGATCTTGGACTGGTTGGTGATGAGGCGGATTGGAGCACTCAGCATCTCATGTTCGGCACTCTGGATCGCGTCGGCCTCGATGCGGATCATCTGCCAGCTGATTTCCTTAAATGTCAGGATCTGGGACAAACAAACACACCGTCAGCACGGCTTCCGCGGGAGCGTTGGGATTTTTTTCCAATGATATTGCGATTTTGCGGACCTCTCCCCTCTGCGGGTCCTGGATGCGGGTGAAGCGCAGGTCACTGATGCTCCAGCTGGTGTTGACGCTGTAGACCTGCAGCTGCGAGAGCTCGAAGGAGGCGTTGAAGGCCTTGGCACTGATCCGGATCACGATGGAATTTATGGACAAGGACATCCCCTCCACCACTTTCTCAGCAAAGCCATATTCGCTGAGATGAGATGGAGATTAGGGCAGGACATGATGTAGAACAGGAGATGGGGGATGTTGGTTGGAACAAGGAAGCGGTTTCACAGTTTTATCATTGATTGTTGATCGGCGACCAACAAAGTCAGACCTTGACTTACGAGCTGAACTGGTTCCGTGGCCGAACTCGTCACTCAGTTTGCTCGCATTCAAATTCATTTTCCCAGCTAAAAGGAGTTGAAACGCTATTCATCCCTTCTAGCTCCTGGTTTTCTTTTATTTTTAAACAAGAAAAATACAATTTATAAATAACAAATAATGTATAAAAAATAATAATACATAATAAAGGAGAGTATAAAGAAAAAAAAATGTTTTATTGAGTGGATTCAACTTGAAAATTGGACAAAGGCTGTTGGGGGAGTTTTTCATTAACCTTACTTACTGGCTACACATTTGAAGCTACAATGTGTTGCTCGATGTGACTTGCACACTTTGCTACACTTTATATCTGAACTTCATTTATGGACGGAGTGAAGCAGCTCCTCTTTTTAAAACCATAAAACCGCCCCGACCGGCTTTTGACGACTCTTCCGTCGCCTCCCGCCTCCCGTCCCCAAAAATGTCGCCTGCCTTCTCACAGATGCCTTCTCTCGCTCATGGAATTTCACCCACAACTTCTCCATCTCTTCCGTCTTTGCCCATTCTTTCCCATGATTTTCTCTGGGCTGCCTCATCGGGGCGGCGCATCAAAGTTTTTAATCCCCACTTCAAAAAGACAGCAGAGGTCACGTAGGTCTCAAACGCTCATCCCGCTCGCTGCTCACTCAGATCTGGGCTCAGATCACGAAGCTAAAAATCCACTGAGCTATCGCATCTCGGAAAACCCCTTGGTTGATGGTCTCGTAAGTCAAGCATCCCCCGTGTACGTTAATGCAGCAACTTGACTGTCCTAAACTGCAAGAGAAAGTAATTTAGCTGCTTGTTCTGACAGCATCCCCAGCGCTCACCTCTGTCCTGATGCCGTTGCTATTGGAGACGGACCGTTGGGGGGACGCGGCTCATCGCACGTACTCATTTCCATCTCCACTTTGTCCAGAGTCTGAAATTAGCAAGTGAAAAGCATGTTACTTGTGGGAAAATGACTAGAATGACATTAAGTAATCAAAATATTTCCTGAGTTTCATGACCCTGTTGCAACCAGGAGGTACAGTATGTTCATCTTCTGCTGCTTCGGCCTTTCATGACAAATCCGCGCCAAGTTGCTCAAGGGCACTTACGGAGACGCACACAATTACACGAGACGTAATTCTATCTGATACAGTGGAAACACATTGGATTCACGCAGAAAGATATCACAGATAGAGTTTAGGTTCTCGTGTTTGCAGCATCAGAAATAACAGCTACCTGGGAACCGGAATGAACCCGGGCGTCAGTCAACCAGACAGCTGCGCCCTGCCCAGCTGCCAGAAACAAAACATCCCGAGGGTGTAGAAAGAGCCGGTGTTACGGCAACAATGAAACAATCTAAACTTAGCACGAGGAGGAGCCGCGGTCGCAGATGATTCATGGAGGTTAGATGGTCTGCTCGAGTAGGACACCTACACCCCCGTGCTGCGGGGAGATGTATGGCTTCGGGTACGTCAGGAACCACAGCTAGAGACAAGAGGCCTCCGTCGTCGACGGGATGAGCCAGGCAGAGAGCGCCGTCAGCTGTGAAGGTGAAGGCGGCCATGACAGCGGCACCACCGCAGTGCCGGTGTTTGCCACACGCCGCTGACACCGTGGCCGCCCGCTACGATCAATACCGATCACAGTCTCCTATTCATGGGCCGTTCCCCTCAGGGGTCGCCACAGCCAATCACCTGCCTCAATCTGACCCTCTCTCCCGCATCCTATTCCAACTCCCTGTCCTCTTTCCCTCCATCCATAAATCCTCTCTCTGGTCTTCCTCTAGACCGCCTGCCTGGCAGTCCCAACCTTCACCGCCCCTCCTGCGTGCATATCCAAACCATCAACTAGTGATTTTATTGTTACTACTACTCTTATTAGGTGAGCCATCATTCATTAGACAGCTGTGAAAAGCACATTGATTTCTTGAACGCCTCCTGCTCTCTTTCCCTCCCCCTCTCTCCCTATCGGATTCATTGATGATCCGTGTGTGGACACCTCCTCCGCGAGCACACCAGCATGACCTTGCACCGAAGGACTAACATCCGCCCCTCGACGCGGAGAAAAACGCCTATTTTTCAACACTTCTGTCCCCGGCACAGATTGCGCACATTGGTGAGGACATGTGCGGTTATTAGAGATGCAACTTTATCTGTCACTGGTGTGACATTGTTCTATTTGTTGCGTGTTTTTATGTTTGCTGTAGTGAACACAACTGTCCAAAATATGCCACTTGTAAACAGAATACATATACTAAGCATGGTGGAAAAACTGTGCCGCAAACTGCACGAGGTACTAAAAGTTAATCACGCATGGAAGGCAGGCAGATAACTTATCCTATTAGACGATTAATCAAGTGATTCTAACCCGTGTTACCAAAAAAGGCTTTGCTAAAGAGGCAATACATGCGGAAGTAACTCAATCGCTTACCAAAGAGATGGGGTGAGTCTTCAACTTGGTCCATGGTATCTGTCAAAGGAAATAAAAACAGCGTCTCGGTCACACGGCTCCCCGATTCCAGAAAGCAAATGTTTGCTTTCGCAGAGGACCGCTCAAGTGAGATGTACAAATCAAATCCAACGCAAATTAACCGGGGAGAATTAAATCAATTTGTGAACTGCAGGCCACGCTTCTGGGAGAAGGAGGGGAAAAAAAAAAAAAAAAAAGCAGAAATCAACGGGTCTCGACCGGCTGCAGAGGCAGAGCTCGGGTAGCCAGGAACAAGCAGCACCTTGAATCAGACCCATATCCAATTACAGATATGCTCCGCAGAGGCTTCATTAAACAAGAACTTCCATAGTGCTTGGGATTTGCAGCTCTAATTTACTTAGAAACGTTTAATTTGCGTTACATGTGTCAGAGAGGATTCCAGTCTGGTACATTAACTCTTTGCCCTGCCATTTAAAGCCACCGAGGCATGAGCAGTGACCGCAGTTTAGATCGGCACGGACAATTTCTGCAGGTGAAAGCTGTTATTACAAGATTCAAACGTCCATCAACCAGAGCGGCGTTGTCTTTGCGTCGGTCTACTGAAATCTATTGAAATTGAATGAAGGCATGAGGAAGAGACAGGAAGTCAGATACGGATCAGCGGCGTCGAACCGCAGTGACGGCAAATGATGAAATAAAGCACGAAGTACAACCCGCACAACTTTCAGATTCAGCAGCCGCTCCACAGCTCTCACAGAAATCCGACTCTTACTGTAAATGATGTGACTTTGGTAGTTTAATATTACATGCACTCTCACACGGGAAGGGGGGGGGGGGTAATAAAATATGAGGCGAGCGAGTGTCTGCGCAAGGAGAACAGAGGAAATGATGCTGCGGCTCCATTCACTATTTCCTGGGTGTGTCGAGGCCGGCGCTGATACGTGGCACTTTACTGATGGTGGTGAAAACCGTTGCTAGCGGCTCCCGTTGTGTTTGACTGGCAGGTTATTCACAGATGGAATGTTTGGTAGGTAATTATCAAATTGTAGCGGCCCAGTCATGTAGTTATAAAGTGGGAACTGTAACAGAAACGGCACTGACAGCGGGGGAAAGGCGTGGGTTCATGGGTTTTTTCCTGCAAGTATGAAATCAACGTTACGACCGAGTCGCTCACCCTGATGGCGGCCTTGTTGCAACACACACGATTGATGGCCAGCCAAGTGGGCAGGTCCAGCAGGCTCTGGAGGACCTCCTCGTCCAGCTCCAGGTTGGTGAGCTGGCCCTCCCCCTTCAGCGTGCTAAGATTGATCTTGTCCGGCGACAGGTTCTTCGCAAACCTGCCGGTCAAAGAGAGCAGGGATATTTTCAGACGGCCAGCCAAACCCTGTCCGTTTGTCCTGGTGGCCCTTCCTTTATATATTTTTATATAAAGACGTTTTCTAAAGACAGCGTTTTCTGCTGCTACTTTTTGCACGAGAGTGCTACAATGTGTGATACATTTTTAAATACTACAGGTTTTAACTACCTCCACTGCACGGTCCACTTAGAATTTTCCGCATTATTAAAGTGACGATGGAAATGCACTCGACATAAAACTGGGATTGTAGATTTCTTCCCCTTCGTGCAGCCTCTCTCTCGCGGGTGAAACTGTTCCCCTGTACGGAAAGTAGTTTTACAGATCATCATTAAAAAGACAATCAAACAGATAATAAAGAGGTTTTTCAGAGCGTAGAGACAAAGATCAGACGGGCTCGCGCTGTCAGAGGTAAAGCCCGGTCAGACACTAGATTAAACCTCACAGCTCGGGGGACCTTTTAATCTTCACATTTCACATTTAGTACATGTTGCCGCAGGGCATAAAATCCAAACCTGCAAACCTGATACCTCAGTGCCAGCTTCCTACTTAAATCAGGATCAGGCTAATATTGACATTTTTATTCATCTTTTAACCACAACTCTCATAAAAGCTTGAGTAGCAGTGATTCATGCTCGCGCGGTGTTTGCTGGGCTCATTCGTTTGTTTTACAGACTAAAACAAACAAAGTCAGTATCCATGATTGAAGTGTTGGCTGTCCAACACACACACACACAGGCATTGGTTAATAGTTAACCCTGACACTGGATGGTTTATTGACCTGTGCCCACAGACCTCTAGAATGGAATCTGTTAAAATATAGATAGGATTGATTTCGCATTCCTTTGCTGACAAGAGCCGCAGAGCTTTGACTGCGAAGTGTGGGCTTATTGACGTTTCCGCCCCGGTAAAAACAGCCGCTGACTTTAATGGCTCGGTCATCAAGCGGTGGCGCGGCGAGGCCGTTAATGTCCCCGCGGTTCTGGATACAAGGAGGCAGTATTTTGGTCTTGAAATGACAGTTGAAGGCTCGCTCTCGCCCACGAGAACACACACGCACACACTTGATCTTGCTCGCTAGTCTCTCACACACAGACACATCCGTAAAGTTCAGGGGTTTAATGTTTACTGCTCCCCTAACTTACAAGGTTTGTTTGAGGAGCACTGATATGTTGACAATGCTGGCAGTAAACCAACCGCACACAGAATTGTGCACACATTGTGAATTCCCATATGCAGTTTTGTTTTGCCCGATATTACGGCAAATGGGTCTCCACGTGCAGGGTTCGGAGTCTTGCCAGAGGCCACTTGGGCATGCAGACAGGAGGAGCCGGGAATCAAGCCATCCCGAGCCCAAGCCGCCCCCAACAAACACAAAATATAATCCCTGTCTAAGAGGACACTTTGAAGGGGAAACCGATAATCATCCAATGTAATTTCTACACCTTGTTTTAGACGTTGTGATTGAAGGTCTTTTTTGGAATTGAAGGAGAAAAAAATAAAACACACACCTCCGGTAGACGGATGCTGAAAGAGTACTTTCAATTGCAGAAGTGAAAAAAAAAAAAAAGGTAGGCGCTTTGAGGGCTTTGTTGAATGGCGGAGAACGGATGGATTTCCCTCTTTGGCCTCTCAATGAAGTTCTGCTTCTGAGCACATCACATACAAATTTCTACATATTACACTTTTGTCGTGAGTCACACAAAAGTTCGCATTTGAGAAATCGCGTCCTTTCAGAAAGGGCCCACAATCTACTCTAGGTTTGGGAGGTTATATCATCACCGGATGCCAGCAGACCCGTTCCATGCACACTGTGCTACATAGAATCAATGCTATTGCGCTTGTTCCAGTCACCACGTTCTAAATCGGGCCAGAAATTTGAATACTTTTAACACGATTTGTTGAAAAGGCAACTTAAACTTGAACCTTAAACCACGTGGGAAATATTTGCTGCGCTAATCGATCAAGCCGAAGAAGCACTTCTCTGACTGGTGCACTATTGTAGTACTTTTAAGAAATACCTGTGAAATACTACGCCAGGACGGAGTGAGGGGTGTTGCCGGTGTCACTGTGTGCAGCGTAAAAGATACAATTGTGACTGATCGGCACGGCCTTGTCCTTCAAATTGCTGCTCCACACCTCCGCCTGGCAGCGTGAGATGTTTCTCCTAACGTGACGTCCCTGTAAATTATTCAGTGGGAGCAGCAGACGCAGGAAGCACATTCGGACTCGGCGAACTGGAAGGACAGACCAGGTGAGAAAAACACCCACGGCGCAGAAACTAGCGGCATTTTCGTGCGGTCATATAGGCCAACACACATGCACGCGCCTAGACCGAAAAGACGGCCGATTGATGGATGGATTGACAGATGTTGAACCGCTGAGGTGTTTCAGCTTTGTGGCCGCTGAAATATTAATTCCCGCTGCCGATCAAGTATCAACCGACCGGCCCGCTGCCTTCTCTTATCTGGGGTCACATGTTGCTTCTCACCCGGAGCCACGAACGATATGCAAGACAAACTACACATCATTTCCACTCATTAGGTTTTAACTGTCTCTGGGTGTCTTCCATCTATCCCATTTTTTAAGCGCTAAGGGGGCAATGTTGGAGGTCGGCTCAAGAGTAAGCACAGAATTACAATGACAAAGAAAAAAAAAGTCCATTGCATCCTTGGGCGGATTTCCTCATTTTCTTGGGGAAACGTCACCTCGAAGGAGGTCTGAGCTGCACGAGTTCTCTGGCAACAAAATAAAAGGCAACCTTATAATCTAAATTTTAAAAAAAAACATCATCTTTCCCGTCACACCGCTCCTCTGGTGTTTCAGTCAGCGATGCCGAGCTCAATGTACCAAATCAAGGCCTGTGAGGAGATCAGGCTGCAGGCTTCAGATTTCCTTCGCCTTTGTCCAAAACGATGACGGTTGAGCTAACATGTCTGCATGTCGAATACAAATAGATAAAACAGTGGTAAGCTAGATGCCTTCAAACATTAGAAAGACGACTGATAAAGATCTTGCAATTTTATTTATTAATTTTCACCATTTCTCCCGACGGATTACTTTTAAAATTCCAAATTAAATTCTGTTAAACTAACAGTACAACGCCGCTGGTCTTCCCAAAACAGATACGTTAATAATTTCCCCCATGCCGTCTGCATGAGGCCCCATCACAATAATTTTCAATTTGTGCAGCAGAAGGCTGATGTTGCAACTCTAGCTTTAACCACAACACACGGGACGCAGACTGTAGTCTGCACACTGAGGTCTGTTGATCCTGTGAATGGAAACAGACTCGGATGGTGTATTTGCGGCGCGATGACACCGGTGCCAGTGAGAGAGGAGCCTGGGGGAAGAGGGCCAGATGACTCAGACGACAACCAGCCCATTTTGGAAACAAAGACCGTGGCGCTGGACGGAGAGAGAGTGGCGAAAATGAAGAAAAAAAAAAAGAGCAAATATCCAAGAAAGGACACAATATAATGCAAAGTTTCAATCCTTCGCTTTGAGATTTATGTTCAGTAAGTCAATGAAAGGGTTCCGGTCGGCGTCTATTCTGTCGTCGCCGTCCGGTGGCGCCGCCGGCAGGGAGGGCGTTGGGTAGATCACATACAAACCTGAAAACTACAAACGGCAGGCGCTTTAAACCACGACGGTAGGTGGTAACAGTGCATACCATCATGCTGCTATTGTACCATATACCGTTATGGTATTACTAACTGACCTCTGCACTAAAGTGTAAAAAACCTCTGCTGTTACTCTCTGATGCCGTCAAATCACATCAGCAGCAGTCTGTATCTGCGTGCACTTTCTACTTCACACAGTTTAATACTTACTGTTTAATGTAACTGTGCACTTTACTGTTAATTTGCACTCAATTATCATTATCATTTTGTTCATTTCACGTCCCCGTGGGATTGAGAAACGTCTTCTCCATTCCTCTGTGTGTCCAGTGCATGCGAAGACATTGACAATAAAGCAGATTTTGACTTTGACTTTTGACTTCCTCTGAACTTAAACAGAGGCACATTTTGAGTTCTTTTCTTCCCATCCGTGTGCTTATTTACATGTACAACATGAACCGGCTTACACGGCAAACTTATCCTGCCAAATTGGGAAATTACTTTCTCATTTCTGGTTTCCTCCCGCAGTGCAGGAGGTTCAGTCCGGATGTGTGAGTGAAAGCTGGGTTTAGACTTCAGCACCGCCGCAGGATAAGCGCTATAGATGATTTATGAATGAATGAATGAATGAAATCCCACAGGACGCTGCTCATTGTCTTTGCTCCAGATGCATTCAGACCCTGTAATCTAATGTGAGGACAGACACTCCTCTCTCGAAATACCCATCAAACTGATCAGATATGAAAACCATCTTGTTGTTTCGCTGTCCTGTAATTTTGTCGAACATCTTGTTCTGATAATACTTCACTTTCGGTAATAGCGGTGGCACCGGACCGAATAAATGCCCTCCTGTGGGATAATAAAGCCGATCAGAATCTGGATCCCGCGCTGCCAGCGAACGTTATCCGTTTTTCTCATTTTGAGAAATCATCTCGAGGGTTCTCCTCTTATCGAGGACGGAGAAGACGATTAACAGCGTCAGAGCTGCCGGGGGGACTCTGGGTTTGATCTGACCATGTGATTCATTTGGGATTCTGAGAAAGCGGCGTATTTACCGGCAAATCTTTCTGGTTTTGGTGTTAATCAAAAAGGTTTGGTGGCAATAAATGGAATCGCAGTGCGGGCTTGACTTCCAGGAATGTCATGCCACTGCTTTCTAACCTGACAGCGAGACCATCATCCTGCGTAATAACCTGTTTTCCAATAACAGCAAAGCATACATGTGTTCGAAGATTGTTTGTCCTCCCGATACGTCGGATACTGCCGCTCGTCACCGCTGTGTTTGCCAGCCGACGCTCCGGTTCAAGTGCTCGCCAGCAGGCCCCGAGAAACCCTACTATTCTCGGGCAGCTTGGAGAACGCAGTGAGACTGTGTCGGCACCGAGACACCCACTCACTGACTCACGCTTTAATAGCCTTCCCACAAAGCGGTGAGCAGCAACACAGGGAATAGCGGGGTTCATCACTATGGTGCCTGTAACGGCCCGCCACTGCGGCGTGGCAGGAGCCGGAAGACGCTGGCCGTGACAGCGGCAGAAATCTCTCCCACTCTAGCGAGCAGGAAACTCACTCTGAAGACAGAGACGTGACAGTTAAAGAGGCCCGGTTCTTTGATTCTGAGTTTTAGCGACCAACTTGACACGGGATCAGCTGCCGTCACACATTTTGGCTTTCAAATCCGCTCTCTTGAGCCTGTGGGGTTTCTGTCATTTCTGTTGCCATGGATTGTATTGTTTTGGTCTTGGAGCGGTCCGCCAAAACACATTTGGAGAATAACAGCACCAGCCCTTGTTCGTTTACCCATCAGCAGGTTCACAAAGAAAAAATAAGAGCAAATGAAGATTGAATCGGGAGTTTGGTACAAAAGAAATGCACAAAAACAGGGAAGGGGGCCAGAGCGGGGCAAGGTTAAGCCCGGGTCAAGCCACTGAGTAAGCTCCCCTCTAACCTCTTGACATGACATACCAGTCAGGACAGAGAATGACCTCGCCACACTGCCAACGTGTTGCACAAACAGCAGTTTGTCAACTGTCCTGCTTCACGAATTCCACTGTCCAGCCAGATTCTGGGACACGTCCGCGGTGAGGCAAATGGGATTCTTAAAAAGATCCTCGTTACCGTTGTTTTACAATGACATCGCAATTGCGGTGCTAAGCTCACGTCCGTTATGTCGTAACATAACAAACCTCCTTCAGCCCGGATCGCCGCGACCCCAGCGCCTTCAGACCAGACATTACCTCTGTGAGAACCGAAGGAGCCTCTTGGATGAGAGGTGACGCTACGATTCCTCTATATTTTGCATGCCAAAGAAAATATGGAGAGCTATAGTTCCATGGAAAGAAGGAAGTTGTAAGTCTTGATGATGACACAACAATGAGGTTAGACAGCTACTTCACATAGTTCAACAACACTTTTAATGACTTGCGTGTAGGCCATATGCTTACAACAAAAGACTAAAAAAGGAAAGTTTCAGAGTTTAACTGGAGCCCCAGCGCTCCCGTCATCTCAATCGCGAAGTATAAGGTGGTAATCTTAGCAGTCTCAGATCAGTCCTTTCCAAGTTTTGGGCTCACGACAATGACATTATCGCAAGTCTTTCAGTCTTTACGGTGGCGTAACACAATCAGCAACCAACAGATGATCTCTGACTAAACAGCAAACAGGAAATCTGGTAGACGGACAATCACCAGAGCAATATAGGCAGCAGAGACGATATTTGTCGGCAGTATGGAGGAGCGGAGAAGGAAAAGCGATGGAGTGAAATAGCAGAGGCTCTGCAAATACCCAGGGAAAGCATTGCATGGTGGGAGAAAAAAAGTTCCTGAAAGAATCTAGTTGTCGTCTTGTAACGAGTGACCCTGTAAGATTCACAGTCTCTGTAAAATCTCAGGCTGAAGCGTAAAACTTGTCTTTAGATGTGAGATGATAGTTTTCCACCAGTCTTTTCCAAATCCGTTCAGTCTTCTGATGCATGGCTGGAATTAGATAGCCACAAGGTGACAGAGAAGCCTCATTTCCTTGTTGGACGGGAAAATAATATTCAGTTTCATCCATTTAATGAAGTGGATACAATAGTTAGAAGGTCGCTGGCAGGAGAGCAAGTAGGACGCTGACAATGGAAAGGAGGGAATGTGCCGAGGCAAGACTCTAGCTCTCCATTCCCGACGGTGTGTTACCAGAGCGGCTTGTCGCTTGAAAATATGGCGTATTTTCAACTTTCAGCTTCCTGTGTCAGATGAATGTTTCCTCTCCGCTCCCCCCGAGCTGAGCCTCTACTGGGACATCTCTCAGAGAGAGAACTTGACAGCACATCCAGTGTGACCGCAGGTTTCTCCACCTCCACCTTTACCTGAATGTGTGTTTGTGTAACTGGATCTAGCTCCTTCTGGCGCCGTTCCACAGCCATGTCGATACGCAGGATCGTCTGGGATGCAGACAAACACGCACGTCGTCGTCAATTGACCCTGTGGGGCCTCGAGGCGAAAGCACCCCCGTCGATACTCCTCGCTTCGGGAAAAGGCCGTGAATCTGTTGTGCTCGATCCTGACGGGATACGACAGTCCGCCAGAGGGGCATGGAAGGCTTTCAATAAAAAAATTACGCCCGCACAAAACACTCTCTGCTGGGATAATATGTCACGCATGCCTCGGTGCACAGAGCGAAAAAAAGAGAAACGGCCACTGCCGAAGACATTTGGCCCTCTGACAGGCGCCTCCTCATCCGCAGGTAGGATTGCACAGACGTGTCCTCTGTGACAAGTAAGCGTGGGTTTGGCCGAAGCTCAGCTGACATGTTGAAACCCACAACACAACCTGCAGCTGTGTAAGCACACCCACAGCGAGTGGGAAGAGGCACAAACTATCCTCGGCGGCATCGAGCAGACAAAATCCACACGGGGAATATCCAAACATGTCCGTACATTTACAAGAATATAGCGCCGACTGCCTCCTTTCGCTTTGCCTCGGCTTCTTATCGGAGACACAGATGCTGTCAGAGCTCTCGTGTCAGTGACGTCACTCCTCCTTGAGTCATGTCCTGTCAGTGTTGATGCTAATGCTGCTAAGGGCATATACGCTTGTGTGCTCGCCCCCCCCACACACACACACATCACTATCGGACATTCAAACACACCTTACAGCGCTGTGGAGGGCATGAGAGTCAAACATACACCGTGACATTGTGAAGGAGAAGGAAGGGCAAAGTAACCCTTTATCCGCTTTGGGCTGAATGACATGTTTTATCAGGTTCAGTTACAACAGCAGTATAAGCACTTACAGTGAGAGTGCAGGAAGAAAAAAAGAAAAGAAAAAAAAAAATCTGAGAAATACAGCAATACGAGGCTACCTTTCGCACAAAATAGTCAGGCTTGGTTTTGAATAAGATGTATATAAATCTTTGAAAATACAAGGAACACCAAAGTGCAAGATGTCAATTGAAATGACGTAAAAACCAAAATCGGTCAGTAATTTGCCAGCAGCCTGTTAATGATTTCATACTGAGCAGTTTTTCCTGATCGTACTTTAAACGTTTATTTTTGCCCTGGCGACTGCGGATCGACAACCCACGCTTGGATTCGGCTTTCTTTTCGTCCTTCCAGCAGACAGAAAGGTGTGACGGTCTGGACAATATAACTATGTAGGACACAATAGCATTATTTGTTACCAACGTCACAGTTTGCTCTTCTTAACAAACACTGACTGGGTTTTATGACTTGCTTTTCTTAGCTTAGGAAAAAACTATGCAGACAGGGACAATGATATGGCACTAAATGACCATCTAACCTCAGCTCTGGCGTGATCTTTTCTATCTCTATATCGAGGCCTGGCAATAACTTCTGCACAACTTGATCGGGAGTCCGAAATCTCCAGCAAGGCACCTTTGAGCGGGTTTCTTTGAACACCCTGCATTATAAAGTGAACTTTGTCTGAAGGTCTAATTCCTACTCACAGCTGTAAATGCCTGCAAATATAAGTTATTGATGGGGTGCGAAGTAGGTGGCAGCGACTCCCGTGTGGAACAAAACACGGAAGTCGTTCATTCTGACCCCCCCACCCCAACCCCCACCCCAGGGGACGGCGGGGAGGATTAAATAACGGCACATTAAGTTGAATAAGGCTTAAAAGAAGGCCTGATATGTGGCTCGACGGTGGTTTTTGGTGGCCTTTATGCGGGAGGTGCGGTGCGGTGCGGTGAGGGAATCCGGCTTTGCCCGCGGTGACCTGGACAGAGGGGCGCCGGCGAGCCGCGTCACGACGCCTGTCAACAAACGCGTTGCGCAAGTTGGCACTAACCACCCCCTCCACCACCACAACCATCTCTTTATGACTGCGTTTATCTCTCGGGGACGTTTATTAGGCTGAGATTGTTATATTTTTTTAAAAATCCGGACCTGTCATAACGCTGTCATGGGGGAGGAGGGGGGGGATTAGCCCGAGCTAGCTTAAAGCGGATGCTAACAGGTTAGCCGCCTTGCCGCGTCAGGTCAGTGACACCGGCGGAAAAGCAACTGACAGTCTGACAAGCAGGGGGGG
>CAAKHD010000409.1:19347-35166 GCA_901007705.1 Fistularia tabacaria
CCGGGGGAAAAACAGCTGACAAGTGGAAGGGGGGGGGGGGGGGGGGGGGGACTTTACTGAGATTAAAAATTCAATATATGAAATAGTTATTTTTCTCTAGAAATATATTGGTGCCTCTTGGTCGCTAGCTAACGTTTTTTCCCTGACAGCTGAAATCCCTCCGCCGATTTAGACCCCCCCCTCCCTCCGCTCCATCCTCCCAGTCTGCCCGGGACTGACCTGGAGAGATGCTTCAGAATCTGCTTCTTTATAAGACCAGCCATGGCCGTGCGGATCCGCTATCCAAAGCCGCCGGTAGTCGGAGCCGTGTGGCTTGCCGGCGAGCCGAACCGCCCGCTTGCTTGCTTGCTCCCTCCGGAGGTATGAACACACAACTCAAATTCGTCCCCCCGCTTTGGTCTTCATTTTTAACGGCGTCCCCGCGTCACTCTCCGGGAAAGAGGTGGTGCTGGTGGTGGAGGGGGAGACGGTGTTCCAGACCTCAAGCCGAGCCCGAAACATTAGGCCACCGGATGGAGGTACGACCGATAAAGCGCTGAGGAGCGGCCCGGGGCGACGCTGCAGTTCAGCCCGCGAACACCTGGACGGCGGCGGGGCGGCGGGGCGGAGAGCCCTCCGTTGTCACGGCGTCTGGGCGTGGCGTCGTGATGCGTTCACTGTCCGATCGGAGGTCGCAGTTGCGTCCGGAACTTTGGACGTGCTCTCGGACCGTTTTCTCGATGTCGCCATTTCTCATACACTGCGTAGAAACAACACGAAATTAAAGTTTCTTCATACGTCAGAAGGCTACGGTGTTGCTTTGAGGATCGAAAAGTAAATCGGTTCGTTTGTTTTCTTTTTCCCTCACAGGGGGACGAAAAGGTTGTGAGTACTTCAGGGAAAATTGGTCATCACAGTTGCACCCAGTACACTCACTTTTTAGGGGGAGTCCTGATGTATATTTTATTTTATTTTTCACGATGGACAGAGAGCCTTGGCACGTTTTTCTTTAGCGGGTTGTTTTATTCAAAATAAATCAAGGCAGGAGTCACATAAGGCCATACACGACTCTCATGACCTCTCATCTTCTTGTCTCTCCTGCACTCTCTGCTGCTTTAGCGACACCTAGCGGTGAAACTGAATATTACATGCATCGGTCCTCCCACTTTTGACAAAGGGCTCTTTATTTCCCAAGTGTCATTTTTATTTAGGAATTTTGGCAAATTCGATTAGATTTTTTTTTTAGTTTCTTTGTGATTTCAAAACGACAAAGTCATCATTTTAGCCAATGCCATGCGGATTTTTTTTTCTTGTTTTATCTCGCCCCAAACTTGGAAAACAAATCTGCACTCAATCGATTTCATAATGTATTCCTCGATCCAGCCTATATTCCCTTTCCCCCTTTTTCTTGTTTTTAATTTCACGATCGGGGAGAACTGACAACGACGGGTTCACACCCCCAAAATAAACTTTACATAAATGAATTCACCGATCTGTTTTGTTTGTCTTTTTTTGCAAGGTTGAAACGGTGGTGGCTAAATATTTGACTTCGTGTTTAGGTGCGACTTTCTCGACCGTGTCCGCCTGGTCATCGGTGTTAAATCGAGATGTTACAAAGAAAAACCCCTTGGCTGACGAGGCTGGCAGGAGCTGCCACGTATGAAGGGAGGAGCGAAGAAGAGGGAAGAAATCAAGGCTCCTCCTGTGCGTGGCGTGTTTCGAGGAGGAGGGGAAGAGTTTGGACAAAGTTTGCATCAGTCTGCAGTGGGAGTTTACAGATTTATTTTAAGAAGTAACTGCGAGGAAATGAAAAATAACAGGAATAATCAGATAAAGAACCATGTCAAAAATGTCAACATGTGCTTTATTTTCTAATATATAAATATATTACCCACAGCCTTTACTTTAAAATGTGAAATTATCACTATCCATATTTGAGCAGATCGTCCATGAACTCCAAAAAAGTAGTCAGTGTGCGAAAGTAAACTTCGATGACAGTGTTTATGGAGGGGGCTGATGTAGTTTGCAATGCAATTAGAGTAGTGTGTGTGTGTGTGTGTGTGTGTGTGTATGCAGGGACTGGTCGGCCGTGGGACGGCCCCCATCCGCATACCTCAATGCAAAGAGCCCCGAGAAAGACACGACGCGCTCCCTGATACGCTGCCGGTCCACGGTGGGCCTGGGCTTCAACGCTCTCCTCCATCCACGACTGCAAACACACACACACACACACAGGGCGAGCTCACTCTGACGATGACTTCGAAGAACCGACACAAGAACAGCGAGAAGACCCCCGCGGCCGTGCAGGAGGATGCGTCCAAGAAGGCGCAGAAGAGCGCTACCGGCGGCGGCGGAGTCGGAGGGGCCCCGGGGCCCCGGAGCTCCGGCGGCTGCGCGGGGGCCCTGCTGTCCGCGGTGTTCTACGTCGCCCTGCTGGCCGCCGCGGGCTTCGGCGGCTTCCACCTGCAGCAGGTCGTGGAGGAAATGCGCCAGACGAGCGCCAGGCACCAGGAGGGCGCACGGCAACACGCACAGCTGAGCGCCAAAATGGAGAGTATCGGGCAACAGGTAGGCGCGCGGTTAATCGATCAATCGATGGAGGGATCAGAACCCGCGGCAGGGGAGGAGGACGTGGGGGGTCAAAGACAGCGCTGGAATGAAACCCCCACCGTGTTCGTGGTGACACATCCCAGACCCCGTACTTGTACGTTCTGTTCTCGTTGGAGGTTGGGTCGCCCTGCCTCATCCATCCAGAAAAGCAGGACTTATTCTCAACTCGAGATTATGAAATCTTGAAATTGGGCGATTTACAGAGCAGCTCAGAACCCTTCCTACCACGGTTCTTGAGGTCAATGAATGAATTCAAGGGATGAGTTTGGGAGGAGGACTGTTTGTGACCTGCAGATTGAAATAATCCGTGGTTTCATTCATTGCTAACTCAGGATAATCCACAGGCAGTGGAAATCAGTCTGTCTCAAGGGAGCATCTGTATAATGTGCTTTTGTTACATATTTAAAGATGATTTTTAAGTGGATTCAATTATTAGAATTATTCAGGCTTTTAATGAAATGTATTTTTTAATCATTTTCTTTACGTAATTGCATCATCCGTTTCAAGAATGGCATTTTTGGCAAATCGATCTGTGTTTTTTAACGTAATTTTTTTCAGGCTTTTTCACATAAAAAAAAAAAGGGCCAAAGTCCTTATTTCAAATCCTGGGCAAAGTCAAGAGATGTTTGTGTCGTCCAGGTGGAGTCTCTGCAGAGCGTGGCGGACGGGCTGCAGCAGTCGCTGGCGATCACGCGGGGGGAGCTGGAGGGGGCCGTCGACCGGATGAAGCTGGGGGAGGTGGAGACGAGGAGGGTGGAGGAAGTCCTCCAGAAGCTCCAGAACGACCTGTTGAGGGACCTCACTGAGGGGATCCGCGAGGTGAAGGAGGCTCGGGAGAGGGACTTCTCCTCTCTGGAAAAGACAGTGGAGCAGCGCCTGGCCGAGGCGAGCCAGTCCATCAAGGCCAGCGTGGCCGAGTTCACTCAAGCCCAGGGCGAGTCGCAGAGCCAGCTGGCTGAACTCAAAGCCCGTCTGGACGACACCGAAGACCCCGGGCTCATTAAACAGGAACTGTCTGCCATTGTTGAGGCCGTTGCTGAAATCAGGACGGCCAAGCAGGAGGCCGACGCTTCGGCCGATTCGCTCAGGGAGCAGATCGGCTCGGTGAGGGAGGAGCTGCAGACCCGCAACCGGGAGGTGGCCTCGCTGTCTCAGGAGCTGGAGTCGGTGAGGACGACGGTGCTGGAGGCCGCGGGGAGCCTGAGACGGTCCGTGTCCGAGGTCGAGGCCGGCGTCCAGGCCGTGAAGGACCTGAGCGAGACCCTGGAGGTCGGGCTCCAGCAGGCCTCGGCGGCCGTGCAGGACGTGGAGAGGAGGGTCGGCGCCGTGGCCGCCGACGCCCTGAAAAGATCGGACAGCCTGGACGGCAGGGTGAGAACGGCCGAGGAGAACGGGGACGCGCTGTCGGCGTCCGTGTCGGAGGTCGCGTCCAAAGTGGAATCGCTGTCGGACAAGCAGGACGCGCACATGCGCTTCCAAGCTGCACAGGAGCAGCTCGGCGAGAAGGCCAGAGCCATCCTGCGACAGGAGCTGGAGAGCCTGAGGGCCGCCGTGGAGGAGCTCGTGTCCGGCGCGAGCGGCTCCCGGGTGGCGCAGAACGCCGTCCTGGTGGAGGAACTGACGCAGAAGCTGGCCGCCCTGGAGGAGAGCAGGGTGACGCCCGAGCAGCTGGAGAGCTTACGGGGCGCCGTGGCCGGGCTGGAGGGCCAGGCGGCCAAGATGGAGCGCCACGAACAAGCTATCTCCTCCATGCAGAGCACACTGGACAGCACCATCAAGACTCTGTCAGGTTTATCCAAAGCTCCGGGGAAGAAGACCAAGTAGTCGGCCGAGTCCGGTCCAAACACGACGCCGCTCGGCCAGGAAAGAGTGACCGGGTTTTTCTTTTCGGGTTTTTTTTTTTTTTTTTTGGAAATGAAGGGGTGAGTCACAATGTTGCACATCATCGAGCACAAGAGGAGGACGGAGAAGGACCGCCGATCTGTGAATTCAAATCCACACTCATTCTGCACTGTACTTTTGCTCTCTAATGTTTTCTTCTACTGGATTAAAAAAAAAAAAGTTTGTTTTGACGTTTCTTTATTTTAAGTTTTTTGAAATGCAATAAGCTCCCGATTGTTTACTCACATTTTCTTTTTACAAGAATAAAACTCTTGTCAACCTCAAACAGAGTTATTTCATACAGCAAAACACGTACCGTCTCGGGACGGAACTTAAAATATAAAATGGGACACCCTTGATTGCCCAGACGTGTGAATGAGAGGGTGAATGGCTGTATGTCTAGAAGACGTGTGAATGGTTTTATGTCAACGTGTGAATGGCTGCACGTCTACATGACACGTGCATGAGTGAGAGAAAGGTTGTATGCCTATGTATGCTATTTGAATGAGAGTGAACGGTTGCCCGTTTATATGAAGCATGAATGAGTGAAAGGTTGTATGTCTCTGTGTTATTTGTATAAGAGTGAATGGTTGGATGTGTCTGATGTGAATGAGAGGGTGAATGGTTGGATGCCTCCCTCCCCAGGACAGCTGGGATAGGCTCGGGTACCCTCTGCCACCCCGGGTGCAGGATAGGCAGTATGGATAGTGTGTGTGGAGGTTCCCAGTCATCCGGGTCATGGCGAATTGTGGTCGAAATCTTCTCGTCGTGGCGACCGGACTTGAATGCTTGACAGCTTACCCGTCAAATGATTTGACCTGCGTTCGTACCGACGCTCACATCCCTGCGTGTATGAAGAGGTTCTTGTCAGATCACAAGGACATGCAATTTGAATGGAAATGAGTCTCTTATCATAAAGCAGATTGTGCATATCAATAGTCACGCTTCCAACGTTCAGTCATAACACACCAAAGTTCTCTTCTTCCTGGGAGGTTCACTTCCTCCTCTTCCAGGTGTTAAGAAGAAATGGGCGGGTCTTTCTTCCTTTCTTCTCGAAGGTCTTCGGGTGCTAATGACCAGTTTGGCGGCAGGCCGGCGGCGGCACATAGTTCGGATAGTTCAGCAGGGGAGATTCATCCAGGCTGATGCAAAGAGGAACTCCACTTTGTGGTTGAAAGTAGAGAGTGCCGCCTCAGACGGGCCAGGTTTGAGTGTCGGAAGGTAGGTAGAAGATAAAAACAGGACAAATACAAAGACCGCGTCGTTCCAGGACGTCAGGAGTTGATGGTTTCAGCTTCGGAACTGTTTATTGGTGAATGACAGTCGTCCTGTGACCTGGATGAATAGAATTCTTCACAATGGCCGGTAAATACAAAACCATCTCTGCTCTGAACCAAAAGGTATCGACTGAACAACCTGAATATCTTTACGATTCTAAAACACGAGTCACCATTCGAATGCTCTCCATCTCAATGATGTGATCAAAGAGTTTAACAAGGGAGACGTTGCAGGTGCCACCTCAGAAAGTCCACCGGAAAGGCGGGAAAAAAACTACGTCATCCGATCGAACACAGCCGCTCATGTCGCCTGCTGCTTCTCTGCCATCTCGGATAAATCTATTTCGCCGACCTGCCTGCTTGTGACGCTTAAATCTCCCTCCACGGCCGTGAGGTTCGCCAGCGTGTGCCTGATCTCGGCGATCTCCCGCTCCCTCTCGGTGAGGTCCTCCGCCAGCCGCCCGATGCGGAGAGTCAGGTCCGACAGCTGAGGGTCCAACGCACCGAAGTCCCGCTTGATGGTCGCCACCTTCGGCTTGAGGTCGCTGGCGAAGGTCAGCGTCCGCAACAGGCGGGCATGGCCGCTCTCCAGCTCCCGCAGGCGCTCCGATATCTGCTCGTCGGCGGCCGCCAGCCCGGGGACGCGGCGGCGCAGCTGCTCTATGGCCTGGGTGTTGCGTTCGGAGGAGGAGCGGAGATTCGAGACTCGGTCAATGCTGCTCGCCAGGAGGTCCCCGATGCGTTTGACCATGCTGCGCTCCACCTGCGTCGTTCGGTCCTCCAGGTCGGTCATCCGGGCCAGCAGGGACTCCAGCTCAGAGCGAAGGCCCTCCATCCTGCGCACGTCTGTCCTCACCGACGCCACCTATAGGGCAACACACGCGACGCCAGCATTTGAAAAGGAGCAGCGCTTTGGAATAAACTCTATTTATGGTCAAATAAGGATCCCACGCTTTTACGAAGACCGTGTTCCACTGAAGTTACGGAATCACTCCAGGTGGTGTCTCTTCTTTTCCTTTTGGCTTTTCCCTTCAGGGGTCGCCGCAGCGAATCAACCTTCTCCATCTAACCCTATTCTCTGTATCCTCCTCTCTCACGTCAACTACCTTCATATCTTCTCTCACTACCTCCATACATCTTCTCTTCAGTCTTCCTATAGAGCTCCTGCCTGGCATCTCCAATTCCAGCATCCGTCTACCAATATAGTCACTCTTCCTCCTCTGTCCATGACCCAACAATCTCTGACCGTCTCTCTCATTAAAACATCTAACATGTGCCGTCCCCCTCATGGACTCATTCCTGATCCTCTCCATCCTGGTCACTCCCAAAGTGAACCTCCACATCTTCATCTCTGCCACCTCCAGCTTTTCCTCCTGTCTTTTGTTCAATGCCACTGTCTCCAAACCATACAGCATCTCTGCTCTCACCACTGTCTCCTCCACCTTTCCTTTCATTCTGGCCTATGTTCTTCTATCTCATAGAACCCCTGACACTTTTTTCCACCCATTCCAACCTGCTTGAACCCATTTCTTTACCTCTTTTCCACACTCTCCATTGCTCTGGACTGTTGACCCCAAGTACCTGAAATCCTCCACGTTTAATAACCATTAGAAAAACACTGGAACCTTGACTCACGGTGCATTGACTTGGGACTTTTCCCAGATACGAGCCGTCGCTCGGGGGATTTTCTCGCTTTGTGATCGGATCTGAGTTAGCTCAGAGCCGGGGGGATGTGTTTGATACGGATATGGCCACCGCTGTCCGTGAATGGGCGTTTTAAAGTGGTGCGACGTGACACACGCCGTTAAGTAGCCCAGAAAAAAAAAAAACAGGAACGAGGAGTGATTGTTGTGGACGTGAAGGGATTTACAGGGATTTGGTGCGACGGACGGCAGGAACGTCGCTGGACGAGGCATCGGGAAAGTCGTTCAAAGCCGGTCAGGGACGGCTTGATGGTTTTAAAAAGAGGAGCTGCTTCAATCCGACCATAAACGAAGTTTAGACATAAAGTGTAGCAAAGTTACATTTAGCGACACCGTGTAGCATTGATTGTGTAGCCAGTAAACTAAGTGATAAAGCACCAAATGAAAAACTGTCAGCATCTTCATCCATTCTTCAAGGAAAATACACTTAACACTTTTCATTCTCTTACAGGAGGTATCATTTTTTCCATACATTATTTGTTATTTATAAAGTATATTTTTCTTATTAAAATCGTTACAAAAACGGGGGAATGGAACGGATTAATAGCGTTTCTACTCATTTTAACAGGGAACTTTTAGTTTGCTCACAGAACTGATTAAACTAGGGGTCGGGAACCTATGGGTTGCCGGATGTGGCTCTTTCGATGGCTGCATCTGGCTCGCAGACAAATCTAATAATGAAATAATTTTTAAAAAATTATAATGTTAAAAATATAAAACATTCTCATGTATTTGAATCCGCTCATGTGCATGGTTGCGGGTGGCTGGAGCCAACCACAGCCGGCCACCGGGACAACGCCAAATTTTTGGGGGATAATGCGTAACGTACATGGGTGGTTGTGAGGTCAGGAAGTAAACGACCCTCCTTGTCATCGAGTAGTCAGCTAGCTAATTGCTGAAACACGTTTTATCGAAGAAGACGGCTAAAAGACAAAGAGATGAGGGGTATCGTACCAAGCGAGTCAGCAGCAACTCCATGTTTGGACCCAACAAGGTGACTGGAATTTAACTAGCTCTGCTGGTGCTGTCGCAATTGTGAGAAACGGAAAGCCACCTACAGATGGGGAGTATGCCAAAATATTCATGCTTCATGTTGCCAATGAACTTTTTGAGGACTTTTCCGATAAAGACAAGATCTTCAAACGAATGACAGGCACGCCTCTGTCGGCATGAAGTCTCAACACCAGCATGAACCTTAACCTCACCACATATCAACCACACTACAAAACCATCAGCAAAACCATGCAGCACCAGAAGTCGCATTAATGGTAAGAAGTACTTTATTCATCATTGGTTAGCAACAGCATAACAACGTTATTGAGAAGAATTCAGAGACTTATTGTACTTTGAAAGTGTTGGTCTTACATAAAATGCAGACATTTACTTGTATTTAGTTTTAAACATATTGTATGGCTGTCACGTAATTATGTTTTAAAATATGTGGCGTTCATGGCTCTCTCAGCCAAAAAGGTTCCCGACCGCTGGATTAAACTCTCAAGTCAACGTATCACTGCAATGTCCCCTTTCATAAACAGAGGCTAACATTTAAAATTCTGGGACGACAGCGTTTATAATAAAAAGGTGTCCAACAAAGCTCTTTCTTTTGAATATTGATATTTCATCTGCTTTTTTGCGCGACCTTTTGTGCCACGGAAACGAGGCAGTCGTCATGAACGACAACCGCTCAACTCTTCTCAAGTCCTCCAACCAACACATTTGAACGAGCACTAGTACAAGCGGAAAAATTCACTGTTGCCACGGTTGCTCACGGTAAACCAGTCATCCCGCATCCACCCCGTTCAGGAAGTTTCTTTCAAAACACCCATGGCGACGGTTTTGTGTGAAACCGCCCGACGGACCGGTCCAAACACACTCCTGAGTCAGATTTTTGCCGACTGTGGTTGCCGTGGATACATGCAATATTAAAAAAGCTTCCTGCATGGCTCCACCCCGAGTGACACATATCTTGGAAAATGCATCCTATTCGTGCAAAGCAGTGGGTGGAACACAGACAAAAGTAATATGGCGAAAACACGTATCTGCAGATAGAAGTTTTAAAACAGTGTGAAAGCTCTGAGTCCAGCGTACCTTGTTAGCGAAGTCGTTGGAGATGGCGGAGGTGCGTTCCTTAATCTGACCCACGGCGTTGGTCAGAGCGTCCAGGCTCCTCTGGAGCTGAGCTCGCTCCTCCGTCAGCCCGGAGCCCCACTCCTTCAGCCGGCCCACGTCCTGTTCCAGGCCCCGCAGCTGGGCCTGCGCGGCCCCCCGCTGGGCCCCGAGGCCCTCCATCGCCAGCCGGACGCCCTCGCTCTGCAACGGGATGGCACAGAGTTTGTGTGTGTGTGTGCGTGCGTGTGTGAGTGTGTTAGCCAGCAGGGAGTGTATTCACAAAGGCAGACTCACACTCAATCAGGTACATTTGCACAAAGAAGACATTTACACTGGAGGGAGAGGTTTTATCAAACGGTAGATTTAATGCACAGCACTTTCTCAGTGCATGAATCTTAAAACGCGACATGTTTCAGGTTGGAACTCCAGCGTCGTCGGTAACAGGATGACCTGGTCCTCAAAACTTCACCAATACAGAAAAGGAGAAAACGGAGAGGAACGGATGTCTCCTGTGCCAGCGACTATGCCGCTGAAGTCCTGTGGTGCCTGCAAGTTCCTCAGATATGGAACTCCAGTCAAAGATTTGTCACCTTTTCTTTGACTTGGAGAGATGTGCTTGCGTGAGAGTCTTTGAACAGCAAGATTTCACACCTTTCCTAAGAACAATCAGTTGGCAACTGCAAAATTGCATTTCTGAGCCATTAATGAAATATAATCCTAGTCACAAACCAAATGTCTTTAAAAAAAAAATGTTGCAGTATCTTTCTAACGTGCAGAAAGGACATCCCATACCTTCGAAGAGGCCAGTTTCTGCTCTGAGACCTGAAGCTGCGTGGACTGTACTACATCCACAAAGTGAAACCGTGAAAGGCGTGGAAGACTAAGAGCAGGCGAGACATCGGCGCAAACCAGCCATCCGTGGAGAACTATGACAGAAAGCTCTACGTTCCGGGATCACTCCTCGTGTCCATACTTTAACACTAAAACAGACCGACACTGTTAACCAATCATATATACAGGCACAGAAGGTTATAAAAAAAATAAAAAAAACAGCCTCTAAGTTAAACAGTAAGACGGTGCCACTCCTTTCCTGTGGACACACGGATGATGAAGTCATTCATTCACCACTGAGACATCATTTGTCGTCATTGAGAGGCTGAGATGGTTCTTCCTCGTCGTATGGTTCCCACTCCTCCTCTTCCTCCATTTCACCGTTCCATCCTTCCTCCTCCGTCGTGACAGACTCGGCCTGTCTCTCCCCCCGGCTTCCCCTCAACACCATGGTGAGTTCACTGACCGCCTCTTTGACCACCGACAGCTCGTTCTTCATCTTCAGGATGCTGTTTTGCGCTTGCAGGGTGTCCAGCTCCTGCCTGATGTCCAGGATCTCACCCACCGCCTTCAGCATGCTGTCCTCAGTCCCGAACACCTGCAGCGTCAGCTCCTCCAGCCGCTTCTCCGCCGCGCTCAGGTCGCCGCCTAGCCTCAGGATGGAGCGCACCGCCTCCTCCACCTGCGGCAGGTTCTCCTCACACTCCCGCGCCCGGGGAAGGTGCTCCTGCAGCTGCGAGCTGAGTTCCGCCTCCCTACGCGCCAGACCGCCAACCTGCTCCTCCAGCTTGTGGATCTGCTTGGTGTTCCAGTCCAGGTGCTCCTGGGCTCGCTTGGCGTCGTCCTCCTCGGTGCGCTCCAGAGCTCGGGCGTTCCTCTTCGTGCTGTCCCCGAGCTCCTCCAGCCTCTGCGCCAGCGTCTTGGCCCTGCGCTCCGCCTCGTTCACCTTCTCGGTGGCCTCGCCGTGAGCTTCCCGCGACTCCGCCTTGAGGGCCACAAGGTCCGACGTGGTGGCGGCCAGACGCTTCTGCCACGTCTCGGTCACGTTGAGGAACTGAGCGTTGACGGCCTGCAGGTCGCGCGAGGCAGCGTTCTCGTCGGCTCGCATGGCCGCGACCGTCGAGTGGAGGTCCGAGACGTCCCGCTGGAGTGTCGTTGCCAAGGAGACGGCGGAGAGCGCCTCCCGGAGGTCGTCCTCGGAGGCAGCGAGCTGCAGCCGCAACACAAAACAGGAGGGGCTGTTTCTGCGGAGCTCTAAGGTCCTCGGCGTCACGAACAGCTTTCTGCTGTATGTGACACAAAGCTGAGATTTCTCTCCTGCAGATTGAAAACCAGTAAGGAGACTCAGACCCAAACGGCCGACGTCAACATCTAATCACAGAAGCAATGATTACTGGTTGGGAATGATGCTCTTCTCTGCAGACTTCTGAAGTTCAAGAAGTGCAAAGTTCTCACTGATTTGTGTCAATGTTTTATGCAGTTGGGATAAATCTGACCTTCTTGGACCTTCCTAAGGAACCTTCACAGGAGACAAACCCATATCGAGTGTCCTTGTAAGGACACGAGATGTCCACACTTACCTTTTTGGACACCTTGACCACCTCCTCCTCCATTTCGACCAGGCTGGACGTCTTCCCGTGTAAAAACGAGTACTTTTCTTCAATTTTGGAAAGCCTCTCGTTCTGCTGAAGGACCAACCTGGACACACACACACACACACACACACACACACCTTAGTAGAAAGGTCTCGAGGATCTAAAATTCGACGGTTTCTCAACTTTTCCGACACTTACCAGCTTAGTGCGGTGCACGTTGCGAGGCACAAAATTGTTATTATGGTTTTTAGATCCAAGCCGGTCGTTTTATTCGCCATAACGGCGCTGCCCTTGTGCTCTTCATCCCGGATGCTAGCGGGCTCGTCGCTCGGCTTCTGCGTCCTCTTCCTCTGCTTCACTTCACCGGGCATTTTTTTTTGGGGGGGGGGGTCAAAAAACTTTCTAAAATGACTCGCTGGGAGCGGAGGGAATATACACTCAGCGGCTTTCAATGGTGAAGTAACTCCTCCGTGTCACCGACAAACTCATAGTTTAAGGAACTAAAGCAGACGTTGTATTAAAAAAAAAGGCTAAATGTTAGCGTAAGTTGGTTAGCATTTCCCAAAGTGCTCCTTTAGGCAGTTCCTTGGAAAAATGATGCCTTCACTGACAACATAAAACAATCGTAATTCTAACTAACCAGGTAACAACCCCGCGACATGTAACCCGTCGAACTTTTATTTTTGTCGCTCCCGAATATATATTCACATAAAGAGCTAAATAACCGATTAAAGCGAACCCGAGAATGTTTTAGTCGATCTGTGAAAATGTTTTAATAGTTGAGTACAGCGCCAAATGCCACGGTTCCCACACTGACGGGAGGACCTTGAACATCTCAGACAGCCACGTAAGCGGCTGCCAGCATTTGCTGTTTCAGCCCAAGACGGATTAAATTGAAAAAAGTGAAACTATTTCTTATGAAAAACTGGTGAAAAGGAAAAAAAAAAATCATTATGATCCGTATTTATTACACTTCAACAGTCCAAATAAAAGTGGCAATCAAGTGTGGGGTGTCACGCATTGCGGAGGAAAAGTTTATAGTTACAGAGCACTTTCCATCCAAGTGCTGAACACATGAGAAGAGAAAAGAGGGGGATGCAGTTTACATTTAAAAAAATATATCACACATTCACTTGTTTATTGCAACTTTCCTGTAGTGTCGGGGTTGGAGGTTTCCACTTAACTACATGTTTTTGGACTGTGCTGGGAGGAAATGAGAGTCAGTAGGTCATAGGTTGACTCTTAATGGTTTATATTTACCTGCAACACAGGCTGGTCAACTTTAGCAGAAAAACCTTATCAACGTGCATTTCCATGAATGGGATGTAAACAGTTGTCGTACGTAAATAAAAGCTTATTTGTATCTGTGTTGATTTCAGTCAAATCAGCAAATGCAAGAGGACGCTTGTGGTATCACTGTGACGTTGTGGGAAAAAAAAAAAACAATGCAGGTACAGGAAGTTAGTCAGGCACAAGCCATTTATTCGGTATATTTTCAAAAAAAGTGTTTTTCTATAAATGGTATTTCAAAGCCCAACTGGACATTCTCTATAGCACTTGAGCCAATTAGACAGGTTGTATTTCTTTATTTCACAAGGTGTGGGTCCCTGCAGCTTCACTTTGTTTTTATTTTTCTCCCAAGAGCGAATCTTGATAATGCAAAGGCCGTGTTAATGACACGACTTCTAGTCTTCTGTGAAAAACCAAGCGACGCCCAACAGCATACTAAGACACAATCATGGTTACAAGATGAGCTAACTGCAGTTCTAGCTTAGCAGAGGGTTCGGCTGCCGTACGGTACATTCAAGCGGAAGCTGCCATGTGCAAGTTCTAACAGATTATGTGCAAAAAAAAGGTAATTTAATTACTTCAAAACGTTACAATATTAACATATGTAAATATATTTTTCATAAATCTTTGGACTATGTGATAAAGTGAACATAAAATGTTTATAATTCTGACTCATCAGGATAGTGGATAGTTTCCACAGAGATGACGGAGTTCAGACATTGGTTAGTAATTTCCCCTTTGCCTCAAATTCACCTTCATCATCATCATCATCCTCGTGAACACCAGGTAACCACAGTTAGCTTCAGAGACCCCTAAATCCATGCCGAAGCCCGAGCTGGCGTTCTCATACCACAGAAATGGACACATCAAGCTCCTTCTTGACTGGATTTTAAACGTCAAAATTAAAATAAAAGAATAAAACGAGTCCTGCACCACAGGCGGTACGATTCATGTTCCAAACTCGCCCCTGTATATCATCTCTAAGGTCGTGGCTGCTGGTAGTATTCGATTCCACAGCAGCAAAAATGCCTCTAAGATATTAACTGTACAGCTGCCTGTGAAAAGTACATAGTACAACAAATCAGGGAGGCCAGAACTTCAGGATTCTGTTTATGCTTATGTTTATAAACAGGTAAAAATAAAATAAAATAAGAATGCAGAAACATAAAAATGTCCTTCCAAGCTTGAGATACCTGGGCGAGCCAACAGTATCAGTAATGACCTTAAAATGGTCCCATTTCAACCCGAATCACAAACATAGTGCAACCATCCCCCAACACAGGGGGATTTCAGGCAGTTTGTTTCTAAGCGATGCTCTGAGGAGAAGCCGCGGGTCATTGTCCGGCTCGGTCAGCTATTAAAGGGGCGTTTTTCTGATGTGAATCGCATTGTTCAGATGGGGAATTCTCAGCAACGGCAAAAGAGGGGATTCATGTAAACATCTTTATCAACATTTAGTCTGACTAAGAATACACTCATGAGCCAGATTACAGCAGGCCGTGACGACAGATGTCTAGACATGTAGTTTTAGGGGGTGGGGCGGTTTTCTCGTCCGGAGAAAGTCACTCCCCGAGGTCTCTGATAATGCCGCGAAGCTGCTAGCTGCCACCGCTGGGGGGCGATGCAAGTCTGAAAACATTCTCTCTGAAAACAGCCTCCCGAACTATTCACTGCTCAAATTCTCTGTCAGGATATTCTTTTGTAACAACAGCCGCATGGCCTGCAAAAACAAACAAAAAAAAACAGCATCATAAGCCCGTAGCTATATTTCTAGGTGAAACCAAACGCAATTGATGAGGCCCCCGAAAGGGGATTCGGTCGATTCCTGGCCCCCTGCGGCGGGCGGGCCGAATCGCAAGTGCACTTTGAGGACAGGCGGGAATGTTCAAGGCAACAGAAGAGCTGGAGGCTGGGCCGGAATTCTCGCGGCTGCTGCAGGAACCGGGCAGCACACCTCTCCTTCGCACTGCTACAGGCATTGAGAAATATCCCAAACCCCAGAACCTCTAAGCAAAGTCTATAAATCAAACTCAAATATCTTCATGAATATGTCCGTCGCCAAGGATTATTCCACCGACTGTGTGTGTGTGTGTGTGTGTGTGTATACATTCTCGATTAAGATACCATATATGGATGTATGTAGGTTAATTCCAGTCAGGGTCATTCTGCGCTCTCCAGGTGTTGATCTACACGCTGCCATCCCTCTCAGGAGCTGTAGTGATCCTGAAGGAAGGACATTTACACAATTCAGGAGTTGTCCGGGCAGGGTCGTGGGGGATTTCTGCTGGCGAGGCGTTTCTGACCTGGATGGTGTTGACCACACCGCTGGCCATCACCGAGAGCTTCCCGGCGACGGTGCGCACTCCCAGCTTAATCTGGGACATGTCGGGAGCGCTGGGCAGCACGTTGGTCAGACGATAGGAACTCGCTGCTGTTAGAACAAAAGAAAAACAACACATTTCAAATTCACCCCAGCTATTTTCAATGTGAACAAGTCTATATATTTGCCGCTGACGGTGCAGCGGTGGGAGATCGGAAGAGCGT
>CAAKHD010000409.1:35186-52839 GCA_901007705.1 Fistularia tabacaria
GTGCTCTTCCGATCTGCTGGGCAGCACGTTGGTCAGACGATAGGAACTCGCTGCTGTTAGAACAAAAGAAAAACAACACATTTCAAATTCACCCCAGCTATTTTCAATGTGAACAAGTCTATATATTTGCCGCTGACGGTGCAGCGGTGGGATTCACCCACCGCTCTGTTTCTTGGAGTCCTCGAACAGGTCCGCGGAGCTGATGGCGGAGCTTCCGGAGAATCGCTCCAGTCGTGATTTGGCCTCATACTTGAGAAAAAAAATTTAAAAGGACTTTTTTTTTCTTTTCCTTTTCCTGCAAAGTGTCCTGTGAACCGCTTTAGCTACAAGGAAACACACACACACACACACACACACACACACACACACACACACACACGGGTTCGAAAGGACATGTGTCCCGGGTTAAATACCTCAGAGTTTTCCTGTTTTCCAAAGTACATGTCGGAGGAAATCGCTTTCACTTCTTTCCCAAATTTTTCCTGAGCGTCACTTGAGGACGGGGCCAGCGTCTGCTCCGGTTTCCTCCGAGACGTGGGCCTGGGAGAAAGGTCGTGGCGGTCAGTGGGAACGCCTACAAGCCGAAAGCGACCCCGGGTGTATTCCGGAAGTAGAAAGTAGACTTTTCTACAATACGCTGATAAATACATGTAGAAATAACAACCATACTTCAGATGTTCACACTTTAACAATGTGTCCATAAAATGCCTGCGTTTTTTTCCTCTTTTATCTTCAGTGGATGTTTTACACACACGAGATTCATCGAAAAATAATAATGTTTAATTTGATTTTATCTGAAGGCTGAAAAAAAACAACCCGTATACATTAATTAGTTAATTCCTTCATTCACTATCTACACCAGTAGTGCTAACGCTAACGTAAGCATGGGCAAACTACGGTCCGTGGGCTCGGCCCGCCAAACTCAAAATATTATTATAATTAAACCTCATTTATTTGACCTTTTCTCTGAAATACCTGTGTTCCCCCAATAGATGGCGTACTCCTCACACACGGTGACATTTGTCGGAGTTTGGTGTATCTCCCCCTACGACATTTTTTTGCTTTGCCCTTTGAGCCCTTCTGTAAAAATGAGCGTATCCATGTCAAGGAAAGTGCACAGTGAAGCCGAGTGTTTACTCAGGATTGGACAACGAAATATGTTTTCACTGAGGTCCGGGTCGACAGCTGGATGCCCGACGTGCCAAGAAACTGTTGCGGATTTTCAAAGTATCAATATCAGCAGTCACTTTGCCACGAAGCATGCTAACCATGCTGGTGAGCCGGGAGCCACAGCTCGGATGCCGACAGCTAATTTACAGACTCAGCGACATTTTTTTTTTCCGCCGTCAAACCGCAATTCAAGAGTCAAGTACCGAGGCGAGTTCTACGCTGGCTTTCAAATTAACTATTGACCATGTTTCCAAACCTCTGGGGCACAGCACATAAGATGCTGAGCTCCATATGTGAGCAGACATGAACACCAACCATCGCAGATCCAGGTTAACCGACCGACAGCTCGGTGCCGCAAAAAAACTAACTCCAGACTTCGATGCACCGGCAAAAGAGGGAGATCAACAACACCGCTCCCACTGAATCTGAAAAGGACCTTCTCTACTGGGTTATGAAAACAGTGAATGTGGAAATGAACTTGTACAGCGAGCCTTGCATATTCATGCATTGCTAAAAGGCCAATTCCTTTCATGTAAGCGCTTTTACTTGTCTTTTAATTGTCATCCTATTTCTGTCATTGATATGAGTTCACACAAACACTCCATTCATCTGCTCCTGACTGCTCGGCCCTTCTGTCAAATTCTGGCCCGCGAGTCCAAAAGTTTGCCCATCCCTGCACACACACAGACACACACACACACACACACACACACACACACACACACACACACTTAAACTGGTTTAGTAACCCTGGGCAGCTCCTGTTCACACTTATTTATGTACAATTCATGTCCATTTAACTCTATTTTTGCACATTTGAACTTATCATATGTTATTTCTACTTGTGAGAGAAGTCAATAGTTCTTGTCTGGAGTCGACTACATAATGCACATATCCATCCGTAGAACAGCTTCATAGTACATATTTGTGAATCACATAATACACCATCCGCAAACTGTTCATTTATTTATTTTATCCGCACCTGTTGCTTTTTCACACACCTCATTAGCTGCTGAGCTGCATTTCATTGCCCTGTACTTGTACGTGTGGAATGAAAATAAAATTGAATGTAATCTTTGTCTTTCGCTGATTTAAATCACACTAAAAAGAAGGTGGAATGAAGCTGCTCTGGTGAGGAGAACACCTCCTCCTACCTGTCGTCAAACGACGCACCGCCTGAAGTCAGGAAGAAGTCCGGCTCCGGCTTCTTGCTCTCCCTCCCCCAGCCTGAATCCCTATAGCGGGAGGAGTAACGGTCCAAGGTGTCCGCGTCATCCTCACACTGGTGCACGACCCTGAAGAAACGAGCAGAGTCAGGCGAGGATCGTCCGGGACCTTCTCCCGCGCCTGGACACCCGAGTCTGACCCGTGATGGAAAGACCCCTCGTCCTCCTGTTCCTGGGTGAACCGCCGTCCTTTGCTGCTCTTGGCTCCAAGCGGACTCTCCTGCTGGATGATGTGCATGTCTGAAGTCACTGAGTGGGACACGCCGCTGAGAAGACAGCAAAACACACACACACACACACACACACACACACACACACACACACACACACACACACACACACACACACACACACACACACACACACACACACACACACACACACACACACACACACACACACACACACACACACACACACACACACGTCAGATGCCTCATCACAGGTGTGTGTGTGAAGTGTGTGTTCAGCCTTGTACCTCCTGATGCCCAAACCCATGCCCAGTCTCTCAGCCTGCTCTTTCTTCTTCCCCTCCAGTCCCTTCAGCTTCTTCTCCTCCACCTTCCTCAGCTGCTCCAGGTCTCTGTAGGCCAGTCGCAAAGAGGACGAGCTGAGGAGAGAGAGAGGGGGACAGAGCGGCGGCTGACCAAGGAGATCATGAGGTTTGGAACCTTTCAATCGTACATATATCATATTTTTTCGGACTATAAGTCGCACTTTTTTTTCATGGTTTGGCTGGTCCTGACACAGATACTCAGGTGCGACCAAAATATCAAAATAGAGAATTTCACATAACGTTATTTTCACACTGACAGCCGTGAGAGTGCGCTCTAGGCTTGTGTGCCAGTATCTGCGACTCCTATGACTCCTGTACCACTGAAAATGTAACATTTAAACATCAACTTATAACAGACAACTGAGAGAGACCGAACACAAATGCCCTCCCCAAAAGAAAATCATGTTCTGCAGATGACAAGCTGCAAGTAGTGATTTATGCAGCCGAAAACGGTAATCGAGCATAAAAAATAAGGCTTGGAGTGAGCGAGTAACTTGTGAGGGACTGACGAAAAGCTGAGGATACTCGGACCGCAACGAAGAAAACAAAAAAAGCTAATGGCGGCTAGCTAAAAGCTAGATGGCCACAGCGAGAGGAACAACTTCACAAATGGGTGCTTGAAGAGCGAGCTGCTGGGAGAGGCTTGTCAACGGTGCAGTTACGTCTCAACGCCCAGGTAGTTGCCAAGGCGATGAATATCAACGACTTTGCAGGAGGACCTTGTTGGTGTTACTGCTTCCTGCGATGCAACCGCCTCTCAACCATGTCCCAAAAACTGACAGCGGATTTCCAAGCCAAGGTCGCCAGTTTCCGTGAGTTTCTTAAAATATTGTTATCGCTTCAACCTGTCTTTCAAGATGAAATGTCTGTTCTTGGTCTCTGATTTTATCAAATAAATTTCCGCCCACAAATAAGACCTATAGTCCAGTGAAACTTATATGTTTTTTTCTTCTTCATTGTGCATTTTCTGGCTGGTGTGACTTCTACTCTGGCAAATACGGTATTCTTTTCTATCGCTAGCATGCAGCTCTTTCCAGTTTGATGAAAACTAAATAAAAAAATGGGCTCACAGAAACTCGGCAGCCTCTGTCTCCCTCTTGGCCCCAGCGTTGTTCTCCTCCTCCTGGAGCTTGTCGGCGGCCTGAGCCGCCTTCTCCAGTGCCGAGAAGCTCTGGCTGCTGACCTTCTGGGCGCCCAGGCTCCCCTTCTTACTGGCTAACTGCAAGGCAGCACATTAGAAAACACTCTCAGCGCGCCGTGAGCGTTGGAATCCATCCAAATCACCATACGTACGCTTTTCTTTGTGGCTGTCGGCTTCTTCTTGAGGAGGAAAGAGGATTCTGGGACGGGAGAAAGGCAAGATGGGGTACAAATCAGTTGGAGCAAAACAAGACCATTACATTTAGGCTGTCCTCGGAGGCAGGTTTTGTCAAAGGAAAGCGTGTGAAAGGCAAACTATATTTTTCACTCCATCCATTATCTATCGTGCTAATCGTGCACTAAGGGTTCGTGGATGGGGTTGGAGCCATCTCCGCTGGGATTGGGCGAGAGGCGGCTTCACCCTGGATTGGCTGATCACAGGGCCACATAGAAAATTACAACCATTCACTCTCATTCATTTCATCATTTCATTTTTATTTGTTCCCAATGTCAACGGCTGTTGCAGAAAGAAGAGAGAAAAACAAATATGACGATGACGTCAAACAAACCTGGGTTTGGGTTGGCCTTTGGAGACGCGCTCAGCATGTCCACGCTGGGACCGTCCTCTGAATTACCTGAAGAAGGTCAATGTCAGCGTAACTCGGACAAACAGGAGGACGTTTTAGCAGCTGCTTCAGTTAACAGAACCCCCCCGCTAACCGTTCTTGTCTTCCTCCTTCTCCTTGCCAGATACTTTCTCCAAGGCGACGGAGCTGAGGCTCATTTTGCCCAGATCTTCGGGAATGTCCTGGGTATCACAGAGACACGTGACTGTTACCGATCGATGACCGGAGCGGCCGACGCATCGCGACGCTGCGGGTAAATCCGAACCGAGGCAGCAGAAAGCCATACCTGGGAATGCAGGCTGAAGAAGTCCACCTGCTTGTCTTCTGGCAATGTGGGCGACGGCGGAGCCTGGCTGTCCAGCCATAACTGCGGGGAAGAGCGGTGAACCACGGGAACGTCATAAGGGTTATCATGGAAAAGCACAAAGTCAAAATACCTCCTCCGGGCCTACCTCCGTGCCGTGGCGTCTGGTGGCCTGCGTGGCTGACGTCTTGATTTTCTCTCTGTACAGCTGTGCGGCGCGGCTGTTGTATTTGGCGTTGGCGGCGCTGGCGGGGCAGCCATGCTGATTGAAAAATGTGATCTGGTGTGGAACGGCGGAGACTCCTGTCAAACGGGGGAACGCAGAGAAAAAAAATAAAGCAAATACTCACCGCGCTGGCATTGCCTCCAACTTGCATACACCTCAGCTGGTACCACGACCAGTTAAAATCCAGCTCAGTGGACCTGGTCAGACAACAAAGAATTGGTCATACAGTTAAATTCCAGCAATCTAGTGCACTTTAATAATAATGAATGAAGTAATTAATAATTAGTAGGTCGAAGCGAGTAGAAATTAACTAAGAAGGATTTGTAGTAACACAAGGGCACAAAAAAAAATGTTTATTTACTTAACTCTTTTATAAATATAAATGTATCAAACATAATTATCTATAAATCTTATTTGTAATTAATTTAAAACTGAATTATGAACCTTCATGGACCACAACCAGTTAAAATCCAGCTCAGTGACCTGGTCCTACAAATAAGAATTAGTCAAATACCAAAAAATCTGGTGCACTTCAATAATATAAAATAATGTATGAAGTAAATAACAATTTATAGAATATTTGTTTACTTACTTCATTATTTTAAAAATATAAATGTATTGAGTGTAATTATTTTAAATAATATTTGCGATGAATTTAAAACAGAATTATGAACATGAGTGTCTATAATTTACACATTTTATACTCGCCTTAAATTCTAAACATGTCTAAAAATAAGAAAAGTTTGCAAAGTAAGGCAGAGCTTCAGGCGACATCTTTTTGGTCAAGGTAATTTTTTTTTTAGTAATTTTTTTAATTAATTACCATTTGAAGTTTATCTGTGTTTAAATCATTTCTGCATTTACTGTCGTTCATATATGTATTTGTTTCAACAAGTTGAAAAGACTGAAATAAACTCGCCAAACTAAACTTCATGATTCAACACATGAATATCAACAACATGGGAGCCAGGACGTTTCTATCACACATGACCGAAACAAATTTAACATTTCAATCTTTTGAATTTGCAGAGAAAAAATTACGAGGAGGATAATCCTCCATTGTTTATGCCGATCTTAATTTTATGTATCACGACAATTGAAAGTCTGCAACGTTCCTCTCATTCTTTTAAGACCCCTGACACGTTTCTCCACCTCTTGCAACCTGCTTGCACACATTTCTCCACCTCTCCTCCACATTCTGCTCTGGACTGCTGATCCTAAGCACTTAAAAATCCTGCACCTTCTTCATGGCCATTTCAAGGGCTTCTCATGGTGTGAGGCTGTCCTAAATAGACAAATCCCAGGTGATTTATTTGCGATCTTTATTACAATTTCAAGCCGATACTTCTGTGATTTGTTGAACTTTGCTGTTGTTTAAAACAACCTATCGGTGATTTCTAAGTAATCTAAGGGGGTTAAGGTCACCATGAAAATATTAAACGCATAGCTTTTTGTGCGATGTGACCGATGAACCATCTTGAGGAGAAACTGAGCACATTTAGAGAACACAATTACCTGATAAAGGACAGGTGCACACCCAAAGACCTGTGTGTCCCCGAGCAGTCTATGCACACAAACACACCATATGTGATGCTGGCCCAGCTGGGGTTTTTTGCTGTGCAGTCAAAGCAGACCTGGATTCAAAAGGAAGGACAAGACATGTGCAGTGTAACCTAAATTCAACGCGTCATTTCACGTCTAAAGCCCATTATTTTTCTAGTCTTGTGTGCATTTCATCCCCCAGGATGTGCAGGATGCTAAGCATGTAGGTCACAGGTGAACTTCAATTGCACTCATACTGCAGCTGCTTCTCTTCTTTTGTCAACACCAGCCACGACTTCTAATTTATGATTTTGTTATTGTTTTACGGTGAACCAGCTTTCCAGAACGGGTGGGATAAAGACAACTAAGCTAGCAGCAACTCAAAAAACCAAACCGGTGACATGATGCTAGCTTCGATGTCAACAGCTGGCTAACGTCAAGCCCGGACACAGCTGCCGTTATCATTCACCCAATACTTCGTTTATTTAATTTTTATAAACATTTTCGGCATTTCCAGCTGTTTTCATACACGACCCGGTACTTTTAGAGCCAGCCGCGGCTTTTGCCCAAAGTGCGACGTGTCAGGCACCGAGTTCAAATTTTCACTTCCTTGTTTTTGGGGAGATGTAAAGCCGTCCTTTTAAGAAAACAAACAAAAAAACCCTCACCTTATTCGTGGGAATCGAGCGTAGGCGCTTGAAAATGGCAGAGATGTCTTGTTTGCTCGGCTCCGTCATGGTTTCATCGGTTAATGATGTGAAAAGAGAGGGATCATGGAAAACAGCTGTTCCGCTCAACGAGAAAAACCTGACTTTGACACGTCGTATGGACAAACATCAGCGCTCGGCTGTGATTGGCTCACGGCGACAAGCGGTTGTTATTGTTGCAAGGCCTTCTGGGAAATGTAGTTTACAAGTTATCTGCTTGTCAAACTGCGATGAAACGACTGCGAGGAGCATCTGCGCATGCGCGCTCACCTTTTCGCTATTTACCTCAATGATAATGTGCGGCAGATATTTACTACTCTACGTTTGGGGAAAAATTAAGGATACAAGTGTGAGTTCTAGAAAATACAACGTATTGACAAGTGTTGATGTTATGTGCGTCAAACTGATTTTATGGGACATAGTCAGGAGAGGCCGGATAGAAATGGTTTGATCATGCAGAGGAGAGATAGTAATGCTTTACCACAAAACAGAGGGAAAAAGAAATGATATTCCAATAAATTCATTTATTCTGTTGTGGGACAACATTTACAAATATTACTGTGTGCAAGTACAGCTGTTGCTGCCGCGGAGGACAGCGTGCCCTGAAAACATGGCAAAACCTAAAAATCAATTTCTCTTCCTTGCCTGCTGCAGTTAAAAGGCATCAGAATGACATTTCTCAAGAATCTCATTGAAACACAATGCAAATAATTAATATTGGAGCTTAAAACACGTGAGAAGTCTGAAATTCCTGTCTCCAAAAACAGCCAGGCTGAAAATACTTGATAATAGGTACTCGGGACATAGTGGACAATTTCAGAAATTATTTACACAGTTGATTACTCATGGCCCCTTGAAAAGGAAAGAAGAAAAAAAAATCATGTTTACAAATAAAAAAAACAAAACAAGGGGTATTTATCATTAAACATTCAATTTTTGTACAAACCGATTCTCAGTCACAGCATTTCAACGAGAACAAAAGCACTTGTGGCATCATAAATTAAGTCGTCGATTTCCGAGCACATAAAACAATCTCAGAAAGCATCATTGATTGGAGCAGGTGATTATTTACAGGCGTGTATACGTTGTCGATCTCAGCTGTTTTGTTTTTTTTTCGCTGTTTGACGCGCGATACAATCTCACAGACAAACATTTCCCCCATTAATTCATGCTGGGAAACCGAGCAAAGACCATTGGAAAGGAAAAAGCTTCAAGTGAGACGTGTTTGGTTGCGGACTGTTGTTGGACTGGCTGCCAGAGGAACTCTAAATCGGAGATTAAAATCACTGGTCAAAAGTCACTTTTGATATAAAAATGAGATTTTTTTCTAAATTTGTTACATTAAAAAGGAGGATGCAGTATCTATTTTTGAAGACTTTGCGAGGTGAAGGCTAAGGACATTGTTTTCCACCGTTGATGACTTTTTTCAATAAAGACTGACAATAATATCACAGAATAAGCAAACCTATCACTTTCGTCTGGAGTTTTTCCCCTCGTGCGCACACTTTGCGTTGATCTATTTTTATTTTTAACAGTAACATCGTCAGGAATAAGTGTCTGGAAATTCAGTGTTGTATTTGTGTGAAAGATGTCGTGGGAGTGGGGTCAGTGGTTGCAGAAATTCAGAAAATTAGCACGAGTGAACATTTAATAAATGAGAAATACAATCAGTGAGTGTACATTCAATCGCAGTGCCTAGAGAAACTAAACGAAGGCTATAACAGGAAAAGGCTCTACTGGTCTTAATCGTTCCCTATAAATATTACCACCGCAGTTGCAAAAACTGAATGGAAAAACAAACAAACAAAAAAAACCCTGAAAGGAATGACAGAACCATGTAAGCGCTAATTCATAACACCCGCCTCGATGTTGTCCAAACTCCTAAAAGTATTTGGACTGGATTCAAAACAGACAAGACGTCAGAAAACAGTTTCAAACCAAAATCAGACATTTGTGGTCGCCGGGGAAGGCACTCCTCCCGCGCTCCATCCACAATGGCTCTCATGTTAAGGCTGCATGTAACGAGACAAATTTGTCCGACTGTCATCCCAGTGTTGCTTTAAACTCTATATAAATTCACAAATACATTTCAATGAGACGTGTTTTTAATATATACGAGCTATTCTGTAACAGCATAAAACGTAAGACAACGGTGGTCTGAGTAATGTATCTTACAACAACTGCACACGTCCTGTCTCGTCTTCCCCAACGGGGGGTGGGGGTCATTTGGAAACGTGTTCGATTTCCACTTTAAGGTTCAACGGGGATCAATCTGTGGCAGAAACGACAGTAATTCAAGTGGTCCTCTTAATAGTCCGCAGCCTCGCTTATCTCTGCTTCTCCCGCTCGGTCCAGTCTTCGGAAGCGGTGGGAGAGAAGGGCCGAAAAGTCAGGTGGAGCCTCCGTGTTTGCAGCTGCGCGGCCGTTCCTCAGAACCCGACACCTCCTCGCCCCGCTACTGGATGTCCTCCACGTAGTTAGCAGGGTACAGACCCATTTGTCCATCCTTAAGCCGCCCTTTGCACCAGCCCTGATCATCTTCCTCGCCAATTTTAGTGAATTCATCCCCTGTAGAGGCAAACATCCGGCTTAATGACGGGAGAATGTGAATATATGACGACATAGAGAGAGAATAGGTAAACATTATATTTGCAATAAAACGCTGCTGTTGTTTTTTTAAGATGGCGCTGGAAGACGGCAGCCTGTTGCAGCAGCTCCAATGATTTTTACCGCTTTCTTCCATTGTCTATCCTTATCCCTACTGATATCACTCCGTTGCATCCTGTTCATCGTTGCCATTGTTTCATTGTCACTCTGTCCTTATCCTTGCCCTTGTTGGTGTCGTTTTTGGTTGTCTATTCCCACCCTTGCTGTTTATTTATTTATTTTTATATTTACTTTTTTTAATATCTTTTGACCGTCTTTTAATTGTCTCTATTATTTATATTAATACTCATATTTATGGAAATTGTTACTGTTGCACTGCTGCGGCAAAAGAATTCAATAAAATATTATCTTATCTTACTGAAAATCGGCAAAATGACCAAAGTGGTTTCAAATAAGCTAGCTATTAGCTGAAAGTTAGCAAGGGATTACGAGGTGGTTTGTAATGAATTACATGAAAATGAGCTAGAAATAAGCTCATTCATTCATTATCCACACCGCTTATCCTGCACTCAGGGTGGCTGGAGCCGATCCCAGCCGTCATTGGACGGGAGGCGGGGTTCACCCTGGAGACGTACGACCATTCACTCACTCATTTGCACGTCATCGAGCCACAACCGTTAACGCTCTCATTCGCACATCTGAGCTGTTTTGGCTCTCCAATTAATGTTTTTGGAATGTTGGAGGGAACCGGAGAACACGGAGGACACCAACACAAGATGAGAACATGGAGACTCCACGTGAAGAGGCCCCTGAAGCTCAACTAACCTGCTTTAAAGCTCAGCTCGTCCTGCTCCTGGCCTTCGTAGTCGTAGAGGGCTCGGACAGCCACGGATAAGACCGGAGACGCCGGTTCGTCCTCAAACGGGTTCCCATTTCCGTTGGTGGAGAAAGGGTTAGCGGCCGTGTCCTCGTCTGACCAGTCTGGAGTTTTCTCCACACTGCTGGCGCTGGAAGGACAGATAACAAAAGCGGCTTAATAGATGCATTTTACATTTGTAACTCAGAACCTGATGGAGATAATCTGCCATTCCAGACGAGGGGAGAATCGAAGGATTCATAGTTTTTAAAAGTGTGGGGAAAAAAAAAAGGAACACAAAGTTAAGTACATTCAAACACACAGAAAGTCGGAATGCATCGATAAATCCAATGGACAGCTCTGCTACTCATCCTGGAAATACGAGCAGAACTCATGCTTGTAAACATGTGGCATCAACGCTTTATGGGAGGTGAGTAGTTCTGGGCAGGCTGGGAAATCAGGGCTCCCGTTGTTTTCTGGGCACAATTTCCACGACATTTTAAACCACAATTGAACTCTGATGTAAGTTTTCTTACTGCATCTCATCCAAATTGATTCTCTTAAGAATTTCCAATCCAACTCGTATTTAGTATTTCTGTTAATTCTTTGAACTGGAAAATTCCGTGATGTCGGGGAACCCTGCCAATATGTCGCAACGTTGCTTTGATGCCACTTTATAGATAAGGAGCTTGAGGTTAAGAGTGCACGTACAGTGCAGGCGGAGGGCAGCAGGGAGCGCAATGAAAAAACAGGAGGGACGACACTTTTAAAAAAGGCACACAAATAAGCAACGGGCAAGACAAATCATTGACGAGGAGCCGTGATTGGAAGTGGACCAGCAGGGGGCGCCACCGACACACCAAAGAGCTCTGCTCAGACAGACGCCGACGGAAAAAAAACACAGAACATAAGAGAAGACTTACAGTCAGACCTTTTCAGCATTGGAAATGTGCTATTGAGTAAACACTCACGTTTTCTCTGATATCGAATGCGTGTGGAGGTTCTCAGTCATCCAGGTCATGGGGAATTCTGGTCAAAATCTTCTGGTCGTGGTATCCGGACTGGAATTTCTTCACCTGAAGATGTTTCACCCCTCATCCGAGAAGCTGAAGAAGCCTCATGGGTGAGGGATGAAACATCTTCAGGTGAAGAAATTCCAGTCCGGATACCACGACCAGAAGATTTTGAACCACAACTCTTGAATCGAATATTTCATCGATGTTCAGTAGAATTGGGAACGAATATTTCGTCAGGATTCTTTGAAATTATTTAGCAAATGGATTGTCTGAGAATTGATTTTACTTTGAGTGTGTGAGTGTGAGTGTGTGTGTGTGTGTGTGTGTGTGTGTGTGTGCAGGTGTGTCAATCTGCAGATCTGACCGTAACACAGAAAACACGCTCGTGGACTTTTAACCCGTCGATGCGCGTGACATTCTGCAAGGCACAAGCGCTGTAAGAGGTGAAGTACAGACACACACTTGTTTCGCGTGGCACGGCGTTGGGTGGCCATGCAACGCGACCTGCCACCTGAGAAAGTCGAGGGATGCGGGGGGGAGGACGGAGCACAACAAGCGAAAAAAGGCGTGAATTTTGATCCGTGAACCAAAAGCCGGAAAACAAAAAGAGTCAGGGATGGCTGCAGGTGGCCAGAAAGCTTTTCTTCTGTTCACCAACGTTTTCACTTCTTCTTTAGTCACACTGATGTGGTTGACTGTGCTCTGTTGCTCCTCGCTCGTCGTCTCTTCTTCTTCTTCTTCTTCTTCTTCATCCTCGTCGTCTTCAAAAGGGTTCGAGCCCGCTGGCGCTGTTTTAGCGGGTACGCTCAGGCTGATAATGTGGGACACAGTGAGAGACGGGTGGTTGATACACACATGCAAACAATGACACACCTGAGACGCAGGTGTGTGACAATAACACTTCACAGGAAGCCGATGTGTGTTTTCCATCGCAAACATCCCCGTTTCATATTCATCGACTAAAACCAGTATGACCAAGTGAAAACACTCGGCGGCCCGAAACCTACTCATCATAGTTCAACAGCTGCAAGTGGGCCAGGAAACAGTTTCAAGCTGTGAGTCCCGCTTCGGGAGCAGGACTTTAAAGGTTGTCCTCTTTTTGTCTCTCGCTACAATATCATATGATAAGAGTGGTCCTACTTACAATGGCAAAAAGCAGAACATTGGTTTCTTAACCTGACTGGACATGCAGGACCAAGTAAGGAGTAAAAACTAAGGTCGCAACTTTGACAGGCAGCCTGTAGGGAATACTGAATGCGGGACTGAGGTAACGACGGACCTGCGCGTCGCACCTTGATCAACAGATCTGAATCCCAATGGCGGATCAGGGTTTGCTATTGGAAGTGCATTAATTCTAATGATCTATTGATTTCTAGTGATTAACTAGTCATTCATTCCTTCATTATCCATACCACTTATCTGTGGTTGCAGGGGTGCTGGAGCCTATCTCAGCTGTCATTGGTGTTCGCCCTGGATCCGTCACAGGGACACATATAGAGACATACAATCATCCACTCGCTCATCCACACATCTTGGTAACCTGGGAAACCCACGCAGACACGGGGAGAACATCCAAATTCCACATTGATAAAAGTGATATACCGAAAATGAGCTGGAAACCCTGACAGGTACAGGGGACTTGCGATGCACAGGGGCCAAGCTTTCCAAACAACAAACTGATACAAGCGATAAGATTATAGCACGTTCACGACGGCAGCACTGACTCACAACTCAAAGTAAGCTCAACATGTATTTGTAGTCAGTGACCATGGCAACATAAAGACGGGACAGCGTAAGCCAACAAAAACAAACGACATTTTGGCCATTTTGGCTTGTGGAATGATGATAATGTTGATGCAGATTATTAATGACGGGTGAATTCTCATTCTTTCATTGAATTTCTGAGACGAGGGGAGTTCCCTGTCTAAATATGCGCACTGGCCCTGCGGCTGTATTGCAGGAAACACAGGGTTTCCACCTCCAGTTCAAAGGCTTATTAGACCGTGAACATCAGTCGGCATCAGTTAGCCCTTGGGAGCCGTGAGTGGAGCGACGTGAACACCTTTGTGAGCATAGTCACGCCGTGCTCTCCGAGCTTATCCTGAGTAGCACTTACCCAACACGGAAATGTAACTCTGGCTGGCGTCATCAGTATCTCATCTCAATGTTTGCATTTACACATAAACATACTTCAACTCACTAGAAACAAACAAAACAAAACCGGAGTCTAACAAATTCACAGAAAGAGAATATTGAGACCAGCTCCGGGCAAACTGGGATCTAATAAACATCATTGGACTTTTTGATTAGAGATAAATCATCTGCTGCGGAATAGCTTCTCTGAGCTTGAAATGCATGATTTCAATTTTGGAAAAAATTACAATGACAAGCAGGACGATCTGCCGATCTTCATCCAAGTGCAACTTTGACAGCCGCCTTGAGCTCAGTGATGCACTGACACACAGGTTGAATGAATAAACAGGAAGATAGCGTGAGGTAAGTGCTTGGGGGTGTGTGTGAGTGTGTGTGTGTGTGAGGAGGGGAGCTCGGCACTCGTAACTTCAGAGGTCAAATACTTTCCATGCCTGACATTCACATTGTTCACTCCTCTCTGCACTCTTCTAGGGTTCTGCTGACGGCTGTATACACAACCCTGTCTTCCTGCCGATGTCTGTCTATGAGCTGGTGTTTGCATGTCACTGTCAAGGCAAACCCTTACTGAGCTGCAAAGGAATGCCAAGAGTTAAGTGCTTTCTAGACAAAGACGATCCCTTCTTAATCCTTAAAAAAAAAAAAAAAAAAAAAAACTGCAACAACCGTATCAAACATCCGAGCTTCATCCTCAGAGATTGCTATTTAGAGTTTGTCACGCTATTATAAGATCCTGAAAGATGTTTGCGTCCCCATCGACTGTTTGCCAATGTTACCATGCACCTACTGATCCGTCCACAGCGCGGTAACCACAACACCAGAGGCCAACGTCCCGGCAGAGAACAGCTAAGTTATCTTATCTGGGATTAAGTAGATTACATCATGTTATTAAAAAACGCCTGTCAAACCTTAATCGCCTCTAAACCTTGAAGGAGCGTTTTAATTCCGTTATCTACCGTTAGGGAGTCAGATGGCTTTTTGCGGGCCAGTGATGGATGGGAAATATCTTAAATGGAATGTTGTTCCGAGTTAAGTTTTTCTTTTTTTTTTGCTAAACTGGCAGAACGAGAGGCATTATTTTGCAAAGTAATCCAGCCTCCTTTGAACATTACACTACCCTATATTCATGCGATGAATGTCTCATTGTGTGAAAGCGACATTTCCACATTACTTTCTGGCCGGCTGTCAGCTATGTACCAACAGACTCCAGTCTCCTGGGGGAAGACTGCTTTCCCAACACCCTGTCGCAAAATGTTTACCGTTGTCGTGGGCAACAGCTCTAGAACAAGAGCTCGCAACCGGAGCTTCCCCTTTACATGAAATCACAACTATTCTTTAGGCCGTGGGAGCAGCAGCAGCCGTATGAAATACACTAGATTTGATCTTTTGAGCAGGTTAAAGATAAGAGAACGTGTACAGAGATCAGATACTAGACTTAGTAAGGTTGAAGGAAAGAGCGAGGGAGTTAATAGCTATGTACCTGCTGCTGGTCTTGGCAGGCTGAACCGGCTGATCCGACCCGGTTTGACTGATGCCCGTCAGCGTGACGCCCTCCGGGGGTTTCTTCTTCTCTCGTCTGCTGAGGGTCCGGTTCAGGTCTATGGACCAGTCCTGCAAGACACAGCAGGCATGTCTATGAAATGGTCGTCACATGACGAACCCAACAAACAAGAGAGCGTCTGGGCAACACTGTACCACTTCAGCGCAGTCAAGGATCCACGGGACAAGTGACATCAACTATCGAAACCAAGAGTGTTCGACGGTGCTATTCGTAGCATTAAAAACAAAGAATTCCTCTATACAAACGGGGAGGCAGAAAACTCTGTGTTTTACTGTCCAATGCAAACCACCTTTCTGACACTTATTTTGAGCCCTTCAGCTGCTTCCTAGCGTACTGTGGACAGACACCGCGGTGCGGAATGCTCTCTAAACTGTTCTGTCAGTTTTGGACAGAGATGTTCCTTGTCTCGCTGATGAAAAAAAATTCTGCCTTTTCCAAGATGTGATGTTTACATGGAACCGTGATGCGAAGGGCGTGATACCCTTCTCAGCCTGAGCCCGTATGCTGTAATGGAAGAAACAGCACCTCTGCACCGGTAAGACTGTGCTCAGTCAAACACAAAGCCAAATCTTCTTGCAATGTCAATATAGAAAGAGTCAAATCGTTGCCAAACAACCTGAAGGGTGTTGACACTGTCCTGTTACGTGGCAGGAAAGAGTTGGACTCAGTTTTCTAGCACGTCCGGGAGTCGCACTGGTACAAGTCAGCAGGTTTGTACACTACATATGAAAATTTTGCATTTTTGATTTATTCGTGCCTTCTCTTTTCTGTAATTTTGAATTACAACATGCTCAAATCAAGCCGAACAAGTGATGACTGGATCGTCTGAGTTAAACACACACAGGACAAAGAGGAACTGTTACGATGGGTCCACTTAGAGGGAGTGACCTCACCGGTGTCGTCTTTCCTGCATGAGCGACTCAATGTGAAAATGAAGCTTTGTATTTGGTCTGAGCACAACACAACGGCTCAAAAGACAAAACCCAGCGTGCAGAGTCCATCACCTGCCGCGTGAAAAAACACACCAGGGATCCTCCCCTCCACCAGAGGCACCCCAGGAGAGAGGAGCAGGGCTCTGATCAGGTGACCGAAACACGGTCACAGTGAAAACTCATTTGATTTCTGCACATACACACTGACACATTTGGGAAAACCCTTTTTTTAGATACTCCTCCTGGTCTCATTTTGATTACTCACTTTTTCAGTGCATTTTTGAATGACTGACATCACATGTACCCATGACCACAAGGCAGCGTGATGCTCCTGTGTGTGTGTGTGTGAGAGAGAGAGAATGTCTCTTAACAGAGTGTGTGCGCGCCCTGAATTGCAGATGACACATCAGTATCGAGTGTGACCTTGTTCGGCCCAGCTGATTTATTTTGGGCCTCTGGAACTTCTAAAAGGCTTCAAACAGACCGAGTTCGCAAGCAAAAGGTCAGAGTTCGAAGTGTAGAAAGAATGGACACAGCCCACATGGAAAAAACATTTGATAATCGGGAAATTAGGGCCAGGCACTGTATCTATATATTTATAGATCATCATCAAAATGGGATATTGTATCATTGGTCACACTTTGAAAATTGTGATGCGAACATTCAGGCATGGGTAATAGTGTTGCAAGAAAAGTAGTTTTTGCTCTTGGGAAAAAAAAGCTCTGCAATGTGGCAGTCACCATTAGAATCTACAATAAATTAACAAAACAATTTTAAGAAAATTGCCGTTTAGCCGTTGCCATTAAACTAACCGATGGGAAATTATTGAGAATCTGACACCTGATTTGCAACACCTGAGCTGATAGAGCGACATAGATGTCATAGCTGGAAAAAGGGTTGCGTGAATACGGGTTATTTTCATACCAAACAGCCAAAAGGAGACTCTCTGCACACACACACACACACACACACACACACACACACACACACACACACACGCTGAGAGATGAACACCCTGCGTCTGGGATAGAGC
>CAAKHD010000411.1:0-17363 GCA_901007705.1 Fistularia tabacaria
CCATGATGTTTGCAGATGATATTGTGAACTGTAGTGAGAGCAGGGAACAGATTGAGGAAAATCTTGAGAGGTGGAGATATGCTCTGGAAAGGAGAGGAATGATGGTTAGTCGCAGCAAGACAGAATATATGTGTGTGAATGAGAGGAATGGTGAGGCTACAGGGAGTGGAGATCAAGAAAATGAAGGATTTCAGGTACTTAGGGTCAACAGTCCAGAGCAACGGAGATTGTGGAAAAGGTACAGAAACGGGTTCAAGCAGGTTGGATCTGATGGAGAAAAGTGTCAGGGGTTCTTTGTGATTGAAAAATATCATCTAGAATGAAAGGACAGGTTTTCAAAACAGTGGTGAGACCAGCGATGCTGTATGGTTTGGAGACAGTGGCAATGAACAAAAGACAGGAGGCAGAGCTGGAGGTAGCAGAGATGAAGATGTTGAGGTTCTCTTTAGGAGTGACGAGGATGGATAGGATCAGAAATGAGTCCATCAGGGGGACAGCTCATGTTAGATGTTTTGGAGAGAAGGTCAGAGAAGCCAGACTGAGATGGTTCGGCCATGTACAGAGGAGGGATAGGGACTATATTGGTAGACGGATGCTGGAATGGGAGATGCCAGGCAGGAGGTCTAGAGGAAGACTGAAGAGAAGATTTATAGACGTAGTGAGAGAAGATATGAAGGTAGCTGGTGTGAGAGAGGAGGATACAGAGAATAGGATGGAGGAGGTTGATTCACTGTGGCGACCACTGAAAAGGGAAAAGCCGAAAGGAAAAGAAGAAGAAGAAGAAGAAGTCTGGTGATGAAATATGTAATATTGGATGTTTATTCTATGTAGTATTTGTCAAAATGACTGAAATCAAGTCGCAACTTCACAAGTTGTAGCTTACTTTTTTCAAAAAGTGTTGTTCTTTGCGTGTTAGAGCATTTTGCACCACTTCAGTAAACAACACATGACTGCTTAAGAGCTGGTGTTTGGTGATGAAAAATGTTAAATTGGATGTGATTCTATACAATATATGTCAAAATGAGTGAAATCGAGCTGCAACTTCACAAGTTATAGCTATGTAGGTTTAAAAAGTTTTAATCTCGACGAGTTAGAGCGTTTCAGACCACTTTGGTAAACAAAACATGAAGGCTTGAGAGCTGGTGTCTGGTGCTGATTTTTTTTTTAATTTGATATATCTAAATGCAATATATGTCAAAATGACTGAAATCCAGCAGCAACATCTCAAGCTATAGCTGTGTTGATCAAAAAGTTTTAATCTCGACGAGTTAGAGCGTTTTAGACCACTTTGGTAAACAACACACAAACACATAAGCACTTTCCAGTGCTGAAATATGTGAAATGGGATTCTTTGCAATATATGTCAAAATGACAGAAATCCAGCAGCAAAAAGTGTTTATCTCGCTAATCAAGAGCGTTTTAGACCACTTTGGTGAACAACACATGAATGCTTAAGAACTGGTGTCTGGTGCTTCTGTATAATATTTGTCAAAATGTTTGAAGTCCAGAAGTAAGTTTAGAGGTAACAGCTATTTTGGTCCAAAAGTGCTGTTATCAAAGAGTTAGAGAATTTTTTACCGCAATTTTTAATAGGATATGATTCTATACAATGAATGTCAAAATGATTTAGTTCCAGCGGTATCTTTAGAGGTTAAAGCTATGTTGGTCCAAAAGTGTTTCTCTCCCCTAGTAAGAGTGTTTTGGCCAACATTTGTAAATAACTCACATATTCTTAAGAGCTGCTTTCTGCTGCTGCTATATGTTGAATAGGATGTGATTACATACAATTTATTTCAAAATGACTTAAATCCAGTAGTAACTTTAGAAGTTACAGCTATATTGGTCCAAAAGTGATTATCTCGCCAAGTTAGAGCGCTTTTGACCACATTTGTAAAAAACTCATGGATTCTTAAGAGCTGCTCCCTGGTGCTGACATATGTTGAATGGGATTTTATTCACTTTAATGTATGTAAAAATGACAGAAATCCAAATGTTATTTAAATGTTACAGCAATATTAGTCCAAATGTTTTTATTTTGCCGAGTTAGAGCGTTTTCGACGACATTGGTGAACAACTCATGAATGCTTAAGAGCTGGTGTCTGGTGCTGAAATGTGTTAAATGGGATATATAATTAAAAGCAATAAATGTCAACATGACTGAAATACAGCTCCAACTTCACAAGTTATAGCTATGTTTTTCAAAACGTGTTATATTAACAAATGTTATTTAAATGTTACAGCAATATTAGTCCAAATGTTTTTATCTTGCCGAGTTAGAGCGTTTTAGACCACTTCGGTGAACAACACATGAATGCTTAAGAGCTGGTATCTGGTGATGTAATATGTTAAATGGGATGTGACTCTATGCAATATATGTCAAAATGACTAAAATCCAGCTTCAATTCACAAGTTAGAGCTTACGATTGTAAAAAAGTGTTTATCTCGCCAAGTGAGAGCATTTTAGACCACTTTGGTGAACAACACATGAAGGCTTAAGAGCTTGTGTCTGGTGTTTTAGTACAATATATGTCAAAATGTTTGAAATCCAGCAGTAAGTTTAGAAGTTACATCTATGTTGGTCCAAAATTGTTTATATCGAAGAGTTAGAGAATTTTTTACCGCATTTGTTGAGAACTCATGGATTCTTAAGAGCTTCTCTCTGGTGCTGACATATGTTAAATAAGGTATGATTCTACACAATAAATGTCGTCAAAATGATTTAGATCCAGCTGTATCTTTAGAGGTTACAGCTATGTTGGTCCAAAAGTGTTTTTCTCCCCGAGTAACAGTGTTTTTGCCCACATTTGTAAATTACTCATGTATTCTTAAGAGCTGCTCTCTGGTGCTGAAATATGTTGTTTATAATCCGATTCCATTCAATTTAGGTCAAAAAGACTTAGATCCAGCTGTAACTTTAGAAGTTACAATTATGTTGGTCCACAAGTGTGTATATCCCCAAGTTAGATTTTCAGTGACCACATTTGTAAATAACTCATTGACTCTTAAGAGCTGCTTTCTGGCGCTGACATTTGTTGAATAGAATCTGTTTCTATACAGTATATTTAAAATGACTGAAATCCAGCTGTAACTATAGAAGTTACAGCTATTTTAATCCAAAAGTTCTTATCTCACTGAGTTGAAGCGTTTTGGACCAACTTGTAAATTACTCATGAACTCCCAACAGCAGGTGTTTGTAGCTGAAATATGTTGAATAGGATGTGATTCTAGAAGCAGTACAGGGTAGAGGACAGGTAAAAAGACATTTCATAATGAATCCTAATCGAGACATTAAAAAGGAACTAAGCAACAACAAATAGAAATAAAGTATTACATGAGGACAGTAGTAAAGTGACGTGAGTGACAGTTGCAGGTCTTGACCAGTGGTACAGATGCTCTGCCTTGTCAGAGTTGTGTGCTGTCCAGACTGTTGTTGAACAGTCTGATAGCCGTGGGCATGAAGGAGCATGTGAAGTGTTCGGTGGGATTATCTGTTGGTTGAGTGAGCTGTGTGAGCTCATCATGCAGGTGCTGAAATGGATTGCCCAGGATACCTCCAAGTTTTTCCTTCACCTCTCCCCCCAGCAACCCTTTCCAGACTCTCCAAGTTTAGTCCCACAACCGAGCAGGCTTTCCTCGCCTTGACCTCGCCAATCTTGGCACCGCCCCACCAGCACAATACAGCGAAGATAAGCACACTGGCCACCACCATAGACTACTATTCTATGGAAGGTATTCAGGAGCCAGCTATAGACACTGAAGAACCTCAGTGTCTTCAGGAAGAACATCCTGCTCTGACTTTTCTTGTAGAAGGCATCTATGTAATGAGTCTCGTCCACTTTATTGTTAACGTTGCCCGCAAGGGACTTGTATGAGTCCACCATCTCCACCTCTTCACCCTGGATGGTGATTGGTATAGGTTTCCTCCAGTTCCTCCTTGAAGTCCACTATGGTCTTGGTGATGTTGAGTTGAAGGTGGCTCTGGTTGCTCCACTCAGCAAAACTCACAATCAGGTCTCTGTGCTCTTCCTCATCGTTGTTGTTGCATCCGACTGTAAATGAGTCATCAGAGAACTTTTGGCAGGAAATCAAGAAAGGCAGTCAATGAAAGTGACTCTCACAGTGCTTTCTTCACCCTCCAAATGAGACAGGGTACTGTGTGTGAGGAAGATGATTGCGTCCTCCCCACTGATGTGCTGCCTGCACGCAAACTGCAGGAGGTCCAGGAAAAAGATAGCCATTTCCTCAGGTTCAAGAGGACATACCTCTCAAATGACTTCATGACATGTGAAGTTAGTGCCATTGGCCTTAAGTCATTGAGAGTTCTCGGGGTTCCTGTCCTTGGTACTGCGACAATGCAGGAGGTCTTCCAGAGGTCAGATACTTTCAACAACCTCAGAGAAAGGTTGAAGAGTTGCTGAAAGACTCCAGCAAGCTGCCCAGCACACACCCTCAGGGTGTGTGCTGGGCAGCACACAGCACACAGCACACAGGCAGCACACAGGACCCTTGGGCTGATGTTGTCCAGCCCACTGGCTTTACTCTGCTTCTGCCTGAAGAACTCCCTCTGTACCTGGCTGGTGGTTAAGGTGAGGCCACGGTTTGGGGGTTAGTGGGTGGGGGTTGTGGCTGTGTCAGTATTCAGGGAGATGGGATGGAGGGGTGGGGATGGGAGGGGTTGCTGTTTGTGGAAGCTGCTGATGGGCAGGGGGAGGGGGGCTGGTAGTGGCTGTGTCTGTGTTTGGGGGATGGAATGGTGGGGTGAGGAAGGCTGTCCTTAGAAGCTGCTGGTGGGCAGAGGGCGGCAAGATGTTGTTGTTGGGAGAAAGCAGAGTCTACGGCAGAGGTGTGAGTGGATGAGGAGGTGGGGTATGGGGGCCCAGATCCACAGTAGGAGCTCACTGTGGTCATGGCAAACCTATTGAAGAATGGGTTTAGCTCTGCAGCAAATTCTGGGCCACCTGTGGTTTTCCCACAACCAGTGACCCTTTTCATCTCACTCCAAACCTCTTTTGTGTTGTTTTGCTCCATCTTGGCCTCAACCATATCCTTGTAGTTGTGTTTTGCATCCCTCAGTTTCCTCCTCAGCTCCTTCTGGATAGCCCTGAGGTTCTAAAGGCATCCCTGTAGACATGCTATTTGTCAATGAGGGCTGCCAGTTCATCTGTTTTGAAGGTGAGCAACCCCACATTCCCCATGATGACCAAGGGCAGGATGAGCATGAATCACCTGTCTTTCCTGGTCCACACTCTCACTTTTGCACCAGCTTGCCTCCCCTAATAGGGGCTCCTCCATATGTCCTCTCATATACGCACAACTGGGAGTCCGGCTCCTTTTTTGAGTCAGAGAATTTCTTTCCAAGTGTAGGTTATCATTTTTCTCCAATGTTACTAAGAGATCACTGGGGCATGCAACACACAGTGCCAGTGAAACAGTATGCAGATCCAAATGCAAAATAAAAGAAAGAAAAATATTTTTTCTTTTTCAAAAGAAAAGAAAAATAAATTATCTGAAAATATAAATAAATACGAAAAGAGAAGAAGAAGGTTCAAAATAGTTGGAGCTGCTGCAACAGGCTGTTGTCTCCCATCACCATCTTATTGTCAATTGCTATACATACTAGCTAGAGCAGGCAAAATGAAACAGCGTTTCTCTGGGAATTAAGAACAACACATCACACATACACCCTATGCCCGTTCCCCCTCCCCCACACCTAGTCTCACATACATCAACATCCCTGTGAGGAGGAATAATAGCATTCATAATTAATATGGAATAAATATAGAGGAAAAAAATAAAGTGGGACAAAGTGCAGACAAGGTGCAGTCATTATACAAGGGCAAAATGAATTCTTTATGGTGTAGTAGTTAGTCCTGTTCAGGAAATTCAGCGTTTCAACAGCTTGCGGGAGGAAACTGTCGATCACCCTGGTGGTTCTTGTTTTCATGCTCCAGTGTGCAGAGGGTGTGAGGCGTCCTTGACAATCCCTTTAAGTCCCTATGATATTAAAGTTGTAATATTCTTCTTATCCTGTAATTTTTAAAGATATAATAATAATAATAATAATAATAATAAAATAATAATAATATTCATCATCATCATCATCATCATCATCATCATCATCATCATCATCATCATCCGAAAATATCTGTATTGGAATTCCAACCACATTTATCATGTTTTATTGAAGTTGTAATTGTTGATGTTGTAATTTAACGCCCGGACGCTAGGGGGGGTCTATCTCGCCAAAGTAATAGTGTACGGGGTAAAAGGTTAAGATTGCGGCGCTTTCCGACACCACATGCTATTTTGTTGATGCTCGTCGTCTCCTCTCAGCTACACTGTATTTTGAGTTTGTTTTTTTAAACAGGTGAATTTTTATCAAATTGTTACTAGTATTGTGATAGTTTGACCGTTAATTGTTCCGCTGGGTCTGTATTTTTCATGTTAGCCTCTGCTGCCTGTTGCAGTTTCGAGTTAAGCTAATACATCGGGCTCCGTTTTCGGATCTGTGTATAGCCGTAGCAATTCGCTGTGAAATGTTTGATTCTGTTCCAGAAAGGTTCATTTACTAAATCGTGATTAAGCGACATCTGTCACCAATGCTTTGCGAAATCGTCGTCTCAACAGGGCATTTGAAAATCATTTTTATCCCCTTGTGAATATCGATTCGTCTCCAATTTTACTGGTTATCGGAAGTGGCAAACTTCGTGTTTAATGGTCCAATAATGGCTGTCATTAGTGTTAGTGGAAATATTAGAATTCTATTCGCGGCTACTGGACTCGAAGACGTTTCAACATTCATCCAAGAGTCTTATTCAACAATTCAACAATTAAATTATTTCTAAATTCGACTACGTCACAGCATTTTTTTTCCCTACCGCTCTAAAATCAAGCCCGAATACCCTCAAATGTTGTCATAACGAAAGTGCCATTGTCCATTATCAGACAGTCCTACGTCCTATTTTGAGCGGAAAACGAACAATGGTAGCAGTGTGAAAGTAAGAACAGAAATCAGACGGAATATAGAAAATTGAGTCGTATTTGTTGTCAAAAACAACTACACTAACTGTTTTTTTTTTGAGTGTGTGGTGGACGCTTTGTTTTCTGGCATCACACGCTAACCGACCAGGCTCCGCCTTCATCTGTCCTCTGGAGGCGAGATGAGAAACCTAAAGCTGCTGAAGAATCTCAAGAGCCCGAAATTGCGAGGCACCGGTTCTCCTCAGTGTCTCTGCCTGCGGGCCGATACAGGCACGCTGCTGATTGCATCTGAGTTCTCCATCGCAGAGTACGACCCCCAGACAGGAAAGGTGGGATCCCAGCACGAAACCCCTTGGCACAATATCCATAGACTTTTTGGTAAAACCTACTTTATTCATTTTTGATCCCATTTTCTTTAAAAACTGCCTCTCATCAGCAAAATTTCAATTGCAACAAATTTAGCTGTGAACAGAAAGAGTAATGAGTACTTCTCTTTATTATTTAGGTGCATACGTAAGTAGGCTGTTATCTGAGTTTTGCCTTGTCTACTTATCCTTTGCGAGGCTGGAGCAGGCTTTCTCAATTTAGAGTAACTGGCAATGGTGTGTTTACACTTATAATGAACATTAGGGAAGCATGGTAAACATTGTGAACCATTTAAAGACATTGAGTAGAAGGATTCATAGACAATAGGTCTCCATTATCCAACACAAACAAAAATGTTGCAGTAAAAAGCAGGTTTTTTGTATTGAAAGAGGAAGACAGAGTATTTCAGAAGTAAAACCCAATTTTTTGCTCATCTTCTTCACAAGTTTCCCCAAAGCAGATCAAAAATGAGGGAGTCATACACCCAGACACCTAGGTATTTATAAATGTGAACCACCTCTAAGTCATTTTACCTCAAGAGAGGATACTGAGAGTATCATTTGTGGCCACTCTCTAGAATTGGCAGACAAAATAAGCTTAATCTTGTCTGTATGGAGAACAAGTGTCAGGTGAATTAATGTGTGCCCGACAGCAATAATAGGTTTCTGCAATGATTCAATGATCTGAACAAGAGTTGATCCTCAGCTCCTAGGGAGAGGCAGCACCCTGTCAAAGACACTCATTTCAGCTGCTTTTATGTGTGATCTTGTTCTTTCGGTCACTAGCCACAGCTCATGACTATATTTGAGGGTGTTAACGTAGATTGACTGATAATCAAGAGCTTTCCTTTCGGCTCAGCTGCTTCTTCACCACGAAGGACCAATTCAGAGTCCACATTGCTGCTGATTCTGCACCGATCCACCTGTTGATCTCAGCTCCATTTTTCCCTCACTCGCGAACAAGTCCCAGAGATACTCATGAACTGAGTCCTACAGCTCAGACAGTTTGAGAACCAAGTGACCACATGCCACTCTTGATTGAAGGAGTCTTAACTTTTGGAAAATCATGGTCGACAATATCAAATGCTTTCCACAAATCCCCCCCAAAAAAGTGAACAATGTATTTTTTTTGTTAAGTGCAACAAGCATACCATATACTGCTCTCATTGCAGCTGTGCTGGTACTGCTTTTTTTCTGAAGCCCAATTGATTGAATAGAAATAATTGATTTTACACCCTGATGATTCTAATCAAGTAATGTGAGGGGAAAAGGGGAATAGCCCAGCCTGTCAACCTTAGCCCAGCCTGTCAACCTTAAACCCAATGTGACTCTGGAAACAGAGCTTAAAGTCTGGTCCCTGCAGGTGGTGACAGAAGCCTGGCTTACTGTTGACAGCACCTTGCCGGAGGGAGGCTGTGGCCTGGTGATTGGACTGCAGGACCTGGCAGAGGTTGGGTCGGCATGCTTGGCCACAGCAGGGGGAGACGTGGTGCTCTTTGACCTCAACACCTTACAGGTAAGAGACCTTTCATCCTCCCGCCTCCTCCTCCTCTCAGTTTAAATGAGAGTGTCTGTATGGGATGGCGGTGCAGTTGGAGTGTGTTGGCAGCGTCGACAGCGGTCTGACCTCCATGAGCTGGAGTCCTGATGAAGAGCTTGTCATCCTCACCACCGGTAAGTACAGTACAGTATCTAGCATGACAAGTACAGTATGTGACATGACAACAACAAAAACATCTGGGTGATCTTTATAAGAATAAGAAGTTGTCTAGAAATTAACCTTGAAGATTACCCTTTAAAACAAAAAGATCAATTATCCAGTACAACAATACAGAGAAAATGAAAGTGAGCAGCAAACATTTCCTTTTTTATAATTAGCCAGGAAATATCAAGAAAGGACCGTGAAATCAACAATTTACAAGGAAGTTTGAGAAAGAAAAAAGTTCAGAAATATTTTTTTTTTAAAACCGATGTGACAGATGCAAACAACTGTTTGTGCAGGGCAGGAGACGATCATCATGATGACCAAAGATTTTGAACCGATCACCGAGGTCGGAATCCACCAGGACGACTTTGGGGAAGGTACAACAACACGGCCCCTCTAGGGTGTCAGAGGGTCTGTGTTTAGGCTGGAGGCATATGATTGTGTATAGACTGATATTAGAAGTTCAGAGACATCCTGATATTGGAATGAAAATGAAAAAACAATTCTCAGCCGATGAAGGTTAGTGCCGTGACTAATAGTGCAATCAACAGAAGCTCAGGTGACAGGTGACTGTACCTGGACGTTTGCCACATTTTGCTGTTTGGTTAGTTAACAACTCCAAATACAACTATCATCACAACTTGCGTAGAACCAGTTATCAAGAGTGGTGGGGCCTTAGATACAAGGAACTGATCAGATATTCATTAGTGAATTTATGATATTATAAAAACCTACTTTATTTCAGGAAGGGCAGGATCGGCAGATATCCATTGGATGTCAAATGCGTGTAGTGTTTATGGAATGTGTGTATTGTCTATTTGTTCATGTAGTGTCAGGGTTTTCACGGCTCATTAAAAATCATTAAAAGCCATTATTATTTAGACTTCGCAAAAAACTAAGTCCTTAAATAGCATCAAAAGCATCAAATCCAATGTCTAGGGGCATTAAAAATTTGAATACATTTGATGGGAAGTAATATTGTTATTCACAAGTTATTTTGATGAGGCTATGCACCCATCCGTTGTCTACTTCTTATCTTACTCAGGGTCATGGGGGATGCTGGAACCTATTCCAGCTGCCATCAGGCGAGAGGTGGGGTACACTCTGGACTGGTCGGCAGTCAATCGCAGGGCCACATATACAGGCAGAACTTCATTTACTCTCTCAGTTGCACATCTGGGCAAAGTTTTGATGTGGCGATATGAACATTTAATGATTTCGCTAAGGACATTGTGTTGGTCAGTGATGATTTACACGCGGGAACCTATAATTGGCTTTTGTTTTATGGCCGCTGCTCTGACTGTGCACAAAGTCACAGCACCGGATGTTAAGCATGGCGAAAGAGCGGAGAGTGACATTGTGCCTGGAAAATTGGAAAAAGTAATTTTTCATTGAAGTGGTTGGATGAAAATTGTTCCGAAGCTGGTCAGAGCCTGTTGGTGGAAAACCAGGTGAGGCGTTTTGTGGTGTGTGCAAAATCTTAAACTTTGCCCAATAGGCGTCAATTTGGTTAAATTGCACACGCAATCAGATGATCATAAGTCGGCGAAAAGCAGGCAGTGGTTGACTATGGCAGATTTTTTTTTTTTTTGCTGGGACCAGCAAAGCAATTGCTCCCATCGCCAACACAACAGCTGCTGCTACTCCGACCACCACCGCCACTACAGCAGTGTCGTAACAGGTGGGAAGACAAGCACCCGTGAGCGGTATTTGAGTCCAATGCAAAGTTGACCGTGCAGGAGCTCTGGCGACAGTGAACACTGCATTACCACTCATATCCGTCAAACTATGGCGTCTCTGAGCTGTTTCACGCAGGTTCCCCACTCTGATATTGCTAAATCTTTTACTTATGGAAAGGGGAAAACAAGCGTCATTGTAAAATTTGGGCACAACCCACAATTCAGAAAAGAACTGATTTCCACAGGGAAGAGGGAACCTGCAACATATGTGAACTAACTATTGAGGCCGAGAGACTTGTCTGACCAGGTCAGAGCTTGTTGAGGTGTGTTTAAAGTGTCTGGCACAAAAGAAATACGGGCATCTATTACCTCAGCCAGGACAAAATGTAGGATGTACCTTGACAAAGAGAGGAGGACGCAAGAGATTGCAATGCCTCGACTTGAAAAATCATTGGAGCATGAGCTGGAAGCACTGAGAAAGACAAAGGTTGTGTTGACAGAGGGATGTGCCAGGCCTCAGAAGGATGCTAATGAATTTGCTGAGAAAGCCGAAAACAACGCAGGCAGTTCACTCATGGCTCCAGTGACCACAAAGTCAAATACTCTTTGGAGGAGATACAAGGACAAATGCCTTGAAATGAAAAATGTTGAGACAGAGTTGGAGCAAAAAAGGAAACAAACTAAGAAATATGCACTAATGTTCAGTCATACACAAAGTTATATCCATGTGGTTTTTTTGCTCCAGTGCTACTTCGAAGATAGTGCGTACATAACTGCTATTGTGCGAAATCTATTCCAGAGGTATGTGATTGAGCTTGTGATAAATTAGTATGTCTACAGCCGAACATGGGCATTAAATCTGTCTAAAGTGGCATTAAATTAGATTAGCTGATGTCTGCATAAACCCTAAGTGTGTATGTTGTGAGTCTGTTTTGCGTTTAAGTATGCTGTGTGTGTCTTCATGTTTTGTTTGTGTATTGTTTCTATTGGTTATAATGTGCATTCTTTTTGTGGTCTGTACATTTGAGTATGTGGTATTCATTTGTGTTTGTGTATTTTTTATTTGATGTGTGTTTAGTGTGTTTTATGGCCGAATCATGTTTGTGTGCACGTCTTTGTAAAGTGTGCTGTATTGGGTCTTGTGTGTGTTATGTGTGGTGTGTGTTTCTAATGCATATTTTTTGTGTGCATGCATGTGCGCTGCAGGAAAGTTCATCACAGTGGGCTGGGGGAAGAAGGAAACTCAATTTCATGGCTCAGAGGGAAAGCTGGCAGCGCAGAGGAAGATCCAGGTTGAACATCAAACACACAGACATGACCTATGCTGTGCCATCAGAGTTCATAAGACATTAATAGACAGAAAAAGTACAACTTAAAAATCACAGAAAATTCATTCATTATCTACCGCTTATACTGTACCTAGGGTCGCGGGGATGCTGGAGCCCATCCCACCTTTTATTGGGTGAAAGGATGGTGTACTTGCCGGTCCGTAGTAGGGGGCGTAGTAGATGTAGAGGTTGTCCGGTGGACTGTCTGCAGGGATGTCAATGCTGGTGTACTTGTAGTCTGTGATGCGCTGTAGGCCTTGCCACATCTGCCCAGGGTCAGCAGTGGAGTTGAGGACATCGAGCTGTGCTCTGATGGCTACCTACAGTCTATACTTAGCAGTACTTAACTCCTGTACGCTGATAGAAGAGTCCTCCTGTGTGGCTGTGGTCTTGAACACATCCCAGTTATCTGTATTATGGAAAAATTAAAAATGACAGAAAATAGCAAAAAAATCCAAAAAAAATTGCAGAGACCTCAGGAAGTAAGAAATAAAAAGGCCTTCAATAAAGATGACTATATCTTGGACAAACATTTTGGCAGCCCCAGTCCTGAGAATATTACATAAAAGAGACTTTGAGAACAGGAGTTTGAACCCGCTCCCTCCACTCCTGTCAGGATGTGAAGTGCGCAGCAGACTGGGATGACCACAGACCCCGGGTGACATGGCGGGGGGACGGGCAGCTGTTTGCAATCAGTGCTGTCTGCCCTAAGACAACATCCCGGAAGGTGAGGGTTTGGAGCAGAGAGGGGGTTCTGCAGGCCACCAGTGAGCCCGTCAGTGGCCTCGAGCACGCCATCTGTTGGAAGTAAGAAGCATTGCAGCGTTCACACTGCACTTCTGTTTTTTTTCTCCTTGTGAGACTGTATTTATCTAAGTTACTATATTTATTTGATTGTCTTATTTTGTTTGGTTGTTTTTGTCCTCAGTAAGTTCATTCAGTTGGCTTGGAATTTAAAAAGAAAAATTGACAAGAAATTACACAAGACACACCCAAAATTCTCAATTCGCAAAAAATATCAAGGAAATCAGCAAAAGAAAATTATAAAAAAAACAGCCATTGAATTACAGATCAAAAATATATAAACTGCAAATTTATAGGGAATTTTATATATATACATACATACATACATACAGTCAGGGGATTGGGCTGGCCACTCAATACCTTTAATTTTGTTGGTCTGGAACCAAGATGCTACTCATTTACTGGTGTGTTTAGGCTCACAAACTTCTTTAAACACCTATTTCAAGGGCATTTCCTCTTCAGCATAAGGCAACATGAACTCTTCAAGTATTTTGATATATGCAAACTGATCCATGATCCCTTGTAGCTAATAAATAGGCCAACACTATATATATATATATATATATAATATATATATATATATATATATATATATCCCCATAGCAAAGCAGTTATAAGCAGTTATACAGCTCGATATTAATAAGATTATTCCCAGGAATGGAAAATCCATAAGATTTTTTAGTTCATACAGTAAATAGAATTTTAAAGCAAATGCAGACATTGCTATTTGTTTGACCGACCCAATATTCATTTCCTTACTATTTTCTGTAATTAAAAAAAAAAAAAAAAAAAAAGATTGCGGATATAGATTTAGATTATAATCTTTCCAATGCAGGGAAATAAGGATTATTGATTATTATTGTAGATATAAGGGTTTTGAGCTTCACTCGTGTTTTTAAACATACTGCTATTATTTTGAACACAATTGGGTGTGTGTATACTTGTATTATACATATGTGTGTATATATGTATATAATTTGTATGTTTCCTTTTTTAATTCTGTTCATGTATTTGTTGAAAGGTGAGATTATTATTATTTATTGCAAATGGAAATACATTTGCTTAGGACAAACTGTGTTAAAAGTGAAATGGGGCAGTAGGCGTCCCCCTGCTGGCCATGTCTAGTAACTGAAGCCTTGTTTCATTACAGACCGTCAGGCGGCCTGATAGCTTGCAACCAGAGACACCCCAACAAGCACTGTGTGGTTTTCATGGAGAAGAATGGGTTGCTGCATGGAGACTTCATCCTACCTATTAGCCCGGACCAGGCCAAGGCATGTGCACAAACACACTTACACATGCATTCAGTCTTTATATTCCCAGGTTATTAGAATTGTCTCTGTGTCTGGGCTCCAGGTGAAAGATCTGCTGTGGAACACCGACTCCACCGTTCTAGCTGTTTGGCTGGAAGATTTAGTGCCCAGGGAGGACAGATGTGTCCGAACTTGCGGTGAGTTCAGAGCGTGATGCTCACTTCCAAAGCTGACTAACTTTTTTTTTTTAAACAAACAAATTCTGATACATAATTTTGACATTTATTTTCAGGTGAGCTAAAAATGTTTTCCCTCCATTAACTATTCAAGTAAATGTTGGCTTGAGTGTGGTTGTTTTTTTATTTTTTTTCGATAATAGCTCTTGTTTTTCCAAAAACTCAACTGAATGTTTTTTCCTGAACCATGAGAGGAACATTGCATTCCAGTTTCTTGGAGTGAAAACACTGCTGTCCTGTCCATGCTTCTGCAGTCCAGCTGTGGACAGTCGGAAACCACCACTGGTACCTGAAACAAATGCTCGACTTTGGTTGGGATGCTACAGCGGCACCAGTCTGCATCAGCTGGGACCCCAAGGTCCCACTGTGCCTCCGCCTGATGACTCACGGCTGGACCGCTGTCACCTATGAGTGGGTGTGGGCTACAGACAGGAGCCCTGGGCCAGACTGGTCCGACCATGCCAACGTGGCCGTGATTGATGGAGGTGAGTATCTATCAGACAGGGGATCTAACCACTGTGGGCTGTTTTGACACTTTGGCCCTCCTCACACTTCCCTTCAGCAAAGATCCTGGTGACGACCTTCAGACAGACCGTGGTCCCGCCCCCATTGTGCTCCTTTGAATTGCAGCTGACATCGCCGGTAAACCAGGTGACCTTCCTTTGCCAGCCTCAGAGGACCAATCAGCTGGCGGCAATGACGGCCGATGGAAACATCGTCACCTACGGGCAGGGTTGGTTATTACACTCATATTCATGAAACTGGACATTTAGTCCTGTGTAATAAACTTTGACATCTGTGAGGAAAAGTAAAGCAGCAGTTTATAGGCACAAACTCCTTTCGTCTGAAGAAATTTGGCTGTACGAGTTAAAGAACTAAAGTTCTAATTCATCTCCATCTTACAGGTCTGTCAGATTTTTTTTTTCTATGTTAAAAGGAAAAAAATAGGCATGTAGCTTCATTCCTGAATGCAGCAGAATATTAATTGTAAATAGAAAAAAATTTTTTTTTTTTTTTGTATCTCACACCAGATCATCAGTAGCAAGAGGGAGCCCTTTGTCTTTGAAAACTAAAAATGAACCTTATTCATTGGATGAGACAGAACTTTTCCCTTTACACAGTTTTCCTCGTGCACAGATGTGCATGTGTCATGGTGTCAGTGTTAACACATGACAGTGTGTCGCAAAAAAAACCACTCTAAACTTCTTTTTCTTTTTTTTCAGTTTAAGGTGACTCATCTCAGTGGATTAAACTCCTGTTTGTGTTGTTGTTTTAATTTTGCTAGCTCTGTGTCATCTATTTGGCCTGGCAGATCTTTTGTCCTTCGTCTAATGGATCGCATCTGTTTTAATTTCTACCTCCAACCCTGTAGTCTGTACTTGTCCAGGCAAAGAGAGTGACAGTACAGCAGACGGTTTGAGAGAAGTTTCCTACCCCCTTGTCCTCCAGAAGACTTTCAGGTGATGAAACCATCTGCCCCAGTCGAGTACCTGGACAGAGAACGCTGACAGGATTATATTTGTTTTTTTATTAATTTGTTTTCTTGGTCCACAGGCTGTCTCTCCAGCAGAGGGGGCCACTGGCAGTGCAGCAGCTGCTGTGGCTGCAGGATGAGCTGTTTATGGCCGTGACCTCTGGCCTGCTTCCGATGTCCTCCACCGTGCTGCTGCTCCGCCCGTGTCAGGATGCCAGCGACACACTTGCCACCAGGTCAAACCATATTAATATTATTCCCTAAAAAATACTATAAAAGATCCCCTGGCTGTTGTGCTGGAGGTTATGACCTTGTTGTCCTGTCTCAGCTTGGCAGTGGAGATGGCAGGGGTCGTGATCACCGCAGTGCACAGCTCCATCACTGGCACTGTGGCGCTGCAGCTGGAGGACGGGCAGATCAGGAAGCTGCTCTGGGGTCAGTTTACAATACATATTTTATGACCCTGACACCAACTAATTTGATTGTTTGAAGCTTTTTGATGTGTTGCATCATGTCATTAACCAAGTATTTGTAATTTTTTCAATGACATCAGAATAACGCTATCGGATAACCAAACATGTGCAATCTATTAGTCTTATTCATCATATCTGACCTGCCGTCTCTCTGCACAGATGGTCCTGGCCTGTTTGTAGAGGAGTGGAGAGACTCCAACAGCTGCATCATCAACTTTCCTGTTCCATGTGTTCAGACAGCACTCTGCAGCCTCAACGGAGAGGTGCCAATATAAATATATTCATGTATTATACACACACTCAAATAGTCTAAACTCACTTAATGACAGGAGCAGGCAACATTACTCAAACTTAGTATTTAATTTGTTTTGAAGATTAAAGAGAACACTGAATTACTTTTATGTTTCAGGAGTATCTCCTTGGCCTGACAGATAGATCCCACCTGTATGTTGGAGACATAGAGGTATGCTTACATTGTGTGTGTGTGTGTGTGTGTGTGTGTGTGTGTGTGTGTGTGTGTGTGTGTGTGTGTGTGTGTGTGTGTGTGTGTGTGTGTGTGTGTGTGATCAATATGAAGTTAATCAGTTCTCCAGTAGCAGCAATTGCGTCTGAGGAAAGTGTGTTCCTCTCCCTTCAGCTCGCCTCCAACATTTCCTCCTTCGCCATTTGCAGCGACTTCCTCATCCACACCACCCATGCCCATACCTGCCGCTGTCTCCGCCTAAGTCCACTCAATGTCAAAGGTGAGGTAATTGTTTTTTTCCTGGGCTCCCCCGCCCCTCGTTGAGATTTTGCATTTTTGTGACCATCAACCCCCCACAGCCCTGCAGGAGGCGCTGGCCTCAGGATTCCAGAACGACGAGACGCTGCGGCGAGTTGAGAGGGGGTCCAGGATCGTCACCGTGGTGCCGCAAGACACCAGGGTGATTCTACAGGTCAGAAAATGGGTTCAGTATTATCCAGAATTGGGGGGGAATTTGACTTATCATGTTCTGGCTCTGACTTCACTATCGATATTTTTTTTTGTATAAAGTGTTATGGTACATAATTTTACTTTCTGGATCC
>CAAKHD010000412.1:1975-16975 GCA_901007705.1 Fistularia tabacaria
GTGGAAGTGGGCCTTCAAAATAAAGGTTCAAAGCAAAGTAAAGGTCTCCCTCCCCTGGGGTTTTTTTTTTTTTTCCAACTTCCTGTCTCTTGGATGTAACTTCCTGCCCCCCCCCCCACACACACACACACACACGCCGAAGCCTCAGTCCTCCTCGGAGAGCATTTCGTTGGGGGTCGACGATCGTGACTTCCTGTGACCTCTGACCTCCGGCTTCCTGTCCTGCAGGAAGTCCCGGATCTCCCCGGGCAGGAGCTCGAACTTCTCCTGGAACTCCGCCTCCACCGACCCCTGGAGCTGGAGGACAGAAGATGTGCAGATGTTAGAGGCGGACACGGTCTCTGGTCCAGATGTTCCCGCCCCTCCTCCCGATTGGCCGGCCCGACAGCCAATCAGAGTGATGGAATTCAAGGTGGGAAAAACTCCAGCTTCCGCTCTGAAGGTCATGAACCGTCCAGGTTCTTCTGCGTCCCTTGGATGCAACGTCATCGTTGAACCTGAAACGCTAATAGCTGTTAGCATTTAGCTTATGGCGCGTGACCAAGAGAAGACCGGTTCAGACCGGTTCTTGGAGATGTTCCGCCTGTCTTTTGACCAATGATCTCAGAAGAAGTGCAGGCCTATCTTCAGAAATCTGGTAGCCTAAAATTTGGGTGGCCTGGGAGAAGGAGAAGCCTCGGGTCAGCTGATCGTTCTTCTCTCTGACGTGGACATCGGATCATCTGCAGCTCCTAAGATCTACATCGGAGAAACCTCTCTCCCACTGTGATTCCCCTGAATGATGTGCTGAGAAGAATTGGATTTCACGGCAGGCGGGAGCTCCTCTCACCTTTGGTTTCTGGTCCTGGATCTCCTGCAGGAGGTCGTTGTGCTGCTCCACCAGCTGGTCCTGACGCTTGGCCTGAGTCTCCTCGAGCTGGAGACACAGAGATGGACAACCGTCTGTTGTGGACACCTTGGTGTCGTCGTTCTTCTCCTGCTGTGGTCCACTCACCCGCTTGATGTTCTGGACGACCTCGTTGACGTACGACTTGTTGATCTCGATCTTCTCCCTGGAAGAGACACCAGACGGGCGGCGTTAGCTAAACCTCCTCCGCTTCCTCCGATAGGTGAAGAGGAGGTCCTTGCGGATCGTACTCTTCGGCCAGGTGTTTCTCTTTGGTCTTCGCCTGGTTGATCTTCTCCGTCCTCCTCCGATCCATCTGCCTCTTCAGCTCCTTCTTCTCCCTGAGGGCGACGGGAGAAGGTCAGGGCTGGGAAGAAGCGTCCGGCTCTAGTCCACGTCCTTGTGGATTTGCTGAGGGACAACAGGACCAGGTCCTCACTTGTCACAGACGTCCTTCAGCTTCTTCATCTGGGTGTGGTGGCCTTCCTCGGCCAAACCGCTCAGCCGCTCCGTCAGCTGGAGGCGAGAGAGCTAGCTTTAGCATTCCGCTAAAAACCTGCCCGTGGCAATTTAGCATTAAGGCTCATGTATGCTAACGTTGCATAGGTTAACCGGAACGTCCAGCCCCAACGCGGTCAAAGGTCACCGCGCACGTACTTCCTGTTTCCTGCTTCACGTCGCCGTGGTTGTTAAGGCAACACGTCCACTCGAGGGCAGGGCAGAGTTCAGGGTTCAACTCCGACTGCCGTTTCAGACAATAACAAATATGGCGCCGGCGGAGGAGCTGATGATGACGTACACTCCAGGAAAGAGGCGGCGCAGAACACGCCACGCTGGACGCCATGTTGTCTTCTTCTTCTCCGACCCCTTCGCCAGGTGCACCAGAGCATACCTCGCAACACTGCCCCCGGGGACTTTTGGTGCTACTGCTCCGTTTAATGCCTCTGGCTCGGAATCCGTAAGCTCCCTACAACGTTCAGGACGACGCAGGAAGTGGACGAACAGGAGATCTAACGTGCGGCATGAATGAGCCGGAAGGTGTTTCTGATCAGCTTCGACTTCCTGTGACAAAGATCAAACAAGACTACAAGTGCTTCATCCAAAGTTACCGTCTTGATGTGCTCCTTCTGCAGGTACTTCTGGCTGTAGTACTGCTCCTGTCTCAGCGCCAGGAGCTGCTGCTGCTGCTCGTCCCTCAGCCGCTGGAGCCGCTCCTCGTTCTCGCTGTCCGGGCCGGAGCGCCTGACGGACACGGCGCCCGTTAGCATCTGACAGGGTTTGCACCGGACCACGCGACACGTAGCAACCCAGGGTGCTACAAGGCACACAGAAGCCTCTCACAAGCTAACATTTGACAAAACTCGTGTTAGCACGCCATCATACAGCACGGCGATGCACCCCAGAACAGGCTAGCGCTTAAACCGAACATGCTAATGCTTTACAAGCACATCTCAAGGTGACGTTTCACAAGAGACGCGACACATTGGCTAAAAACGCTAACAAATACGTGAGTGACACACAAAACACTGGAGTCCATAAAGGAAGTTGACGCTTGACAAAACATTTAGATCTGACGCAACCTGTTAGCACGTCACATAGCATGCTAACTGTCACATAGCTCGCTAAGGTTTCCCAAGACATGCTGACATTCCGCAAAAAGGGGCTAACACTAAACACGGTCATGCGTCACACGAGGTGCTAGCATTTTATAAACATTGAGCTATTAGCTAGCATGACTTCCCACAGAATGCGTCGCTAACATTTTGGAGAAGAAAAAGGACAAGGAAAAGAAACCTCAATGGAACCCTGGAACACAGCTGAAGCTAAAACCGTCCACACAACATCGCAACCAAAGCACGGTGGCAGCGTAGCGATCGACAAAGATGGCGGGGCGCATCGCCTGCACCTGCTCTTGCTGCTGCACTGCCTGGACGTCTTCTTGTACTTGTTGTTGAAGTCCCGCAGCAGCTCCGACGTTTTCTTCTGGTGTCTCCTCACCAGCTCCTTCAGCTCCTTGAACTGCCGCCGCTGCTCCTTCTGGTAGGCCTTGCTCTGCTGGAGGCGCTCCAGCGTGGGCGGCGCCACATCTGGTACAGGGGGCGAGAGAGGCTTAAATTGTGGCCTCAGAGGGAGTCTGACAAGGTTGTACAAAAATATTGTGGACCGGGTTGCTGAAGCTGGGCAACCATGACGGGACTGACCAATCAGAATGCTCAAGACCAGGTCCTCGGTCTTCGCTGCCGGTTTGCCTGCATCTAGGAGTCAGAGTGAGTGAGACTTGAGACGAGGACCAGGGAACTCCCTGGATTACAGGGAGGAGTAGGAGGGTAGCTTTGCTGCTACCTGTCGTAGCTGCGTGCTGATTGGCCGCCGAGGCTTTGGGGGTGGTGGCGATGGGGGTGTGTCCCACGGGGCCCGAGGTCGGGTTGAGTCCGTTCTCCACGGGGTCGTTCTTGCGTTCCGGGCAGGTGTCGGCCTCGTCCTGGAGACACGGCCCAAAGTAATAGGTCATTTCTTGCTTCGGGTAACAAACAACCACCAAAACTAGCACCCACCTCGGTCTGAGCGTCGTCCTCGCCGTCCTCCAGGGTCAGCGCCGCCAGCTGCTTCGACCGCTGCTCCAGCAGGTTGACATAGCGGATGGGGTTGGACAGGGCTTCGATCACATCTGGACAGGAAGTCCATGGACAAAATGGTGGGGACATCACCGACCAGCAGGGGGGAAAGTTTAGGCTACCCGACCTGATCGGTTTTAGCCGCATCCGCTCATCTGACACACTCCACCCGGAGATTTTGGCTAATCTGAGATTTCTCCATCAGACACTGGGGGGCGCTGTATCCCCACTGAGTGGGAAGCTCCTCGACCCTCAAACCTCTTCCCTCTACCTGCAGTCCACCCCTTTTAGGCTGATGTGGCTCGTACCTGCAAATGTGTCCGGGACGTAATCCTTGACCTCGATGTAGACAAAGACGGCGGGCAGAATCAGGGACTGGTTCTTCTCGTTCCTCAGGCCGATGTACCGGTATCCTTCCAGACGGAGAGACACTTTGAACAAACTTGCACATCTGTAGTCAACTTCACACCTGGTATGACTATCTGGGTTGGAAGTAACCTTTGAGGACCAGAAGGTAAGCCCTGGTAGGTACCTGGTCTGATGGCAGAAACCGGAATGATCCGATGGCCGATAAACTTCCCTCCTTCCTCAAAAGCAGCGATCCTCAAGGAGGCGAGTGTTGGGAGGATCACCTGGGAGGCGGGGGGAGAAGGTCAGAAGGAAGTCCAACACGGAAACCCAGAATCCACATGTGGTTCCTCACCTTCTTGAAGACGATGGGCTCCTCGTCCCACACTGGGTTGACGGCGTTGTTGTTCTGAGAGGTTCTGGTCTTCAGCGCTTTCCTCCTGGTGTCTGCAGGGAGCCCAAACATCTCCACCTCCACGTACACACCCACACGTCGCTCGGACAGGAACTGGCCTGAAATCACCTGGAGGTTCCAGACCTGACTTTAGAACATCAGCGCAAGGGCCAATCACGCCTGACACCGGCGCAGGACACGGGGTTGAGACAACTGAGTCTTCAGTGAGCCTGCTGACTGTTTTGGACTATGGTAGGAAGATGGGGAACCCTGTCAGGAGAGCCTGGAGAGAACCCCCTGATTGTCGCACTAGGTGCAGAAGGGGTATAATGTGCCTTTATGGGAGTCCGAGTCTGAACCAGTACAACAACTATATGGAGGAGGTACCTTGACGGAGAGGGTGTTTGCTACGATTCCGTCCACCGTGTTCTCCGTGAAGGGGTCGAAGTGCTTGTCCGGACGTCTCATGAACTCGGGCTTCAGCCTGTAGCCGCTGCGACCGTTGTACTCGAACACGAACAGGTTCAGCTGCGTGGACAAATCTGAGAACACAGAACCAGCTCTGGTAAGAACAGAGGTTCCAGGTTGCCTCCGCACTGAAGGCTCAACCCAGAACGAGCTCTCGGACAAAGTGAGCGGTGAAACGTAGACGACCGCGCCCATCCAGACGCCTCACTCGGGTTCTCCCGGAAAACCCCCTGGGACGAACAGAGGAGGCGCAGGAAGGACCGGGGTGATGCACGGACAGGAAGCGGAGTCTGAGGGTCTCGTTCCGGGACCCGGACTGACCGACGGTCTGGTAGTTGAGCGCCACCAGCTGGCAGCCGGCGTTCCAGAAGAGCTGCGGCATGAAGTTGGACGAGTCGACCCGCGTTCCTTTGGGGTAGATCCGACTCAGCTGGGACTTGTTGTATCTGGAGAGTCCGGATTTAGGTGTATTAACAAGGTGTTACACTGCTCACACACACACACAGACAAACAAAGCATGGGGGGGGCAGTTGGCAAGCAGTTGAGTGTTGCTATAGTGACCGTTGCCAAGGATACTCTACAAACTCCACCGGTGACTTGGTGAGGTGCTCCAACGCTTTGGTCTCCACAAAGGATGACATGTGGTAGCAGCGGGCCGCCTCTACACACACACACACACACACACACACACACACACACACACGATAATTATGTCAGCACCAACATCATCTTCTCGCTAACTTCTTGGAGGACGAATTCTGGGGGTTCAGACGTGATCTTCATTCCGCCCATTTTGGGACGGCTCTTACTCTTGGAGGCCTCGAAGGAGTTGAACTTGGTGGGCTGAACGTAGTTGACCAGGGTGGACATCTCCTCCGTGGCCACCGCCTCCCGCTCCGCCGAGCCCTGCAAGTCACAGCGACAGGAAGAGGCTGAGGAGAAGCAGATCTTCCTCTCGGCGTCACTACATCCTTCTAAGTAAGTCAGGTGACCTGCATCTCCCTCCTGATTGGACGAGAAACAAACAGGAGCGAGCGGCAGGACCTGCAATTTCCTACCTCCAGAATGATGTAGGTCATCTGACCATGTTCCATTGACTAATGACATCTGAAGGCATCTCAGCTATTAGCATGTACCTGTCACCTCCTCTGGTGCTGACAGATGATCCAACCCAGCCCTCGATCCCGCTCTCTCTCTAGAAAACTCTCACCCCCCCCCCCAACTGGTCGAGGCAGAAGGCCACCCACCTAAAGCCCAGAGGAGCCTCGTGACCACTGACCTTTTTACCGTCGTCGTCCTCATCGTCCTCGTCCTCCTCGCTCTCGGCCTCCATCTCTGTCCAAACCAAAAGAGGGGGAAGCGGGGTGAGAGGCAAGGAGTTGTTGGAGCGGGAGACGGACAAGCGGATCGGTGCAGCGTCTGCAGTGATGCCGACTCTGTGCCGGTCTGTCGTGGTGAAGAGGGAGCTGAGCCAGAAGCCGAAGCTCTCAATTTACCAGTGGGTCTACGTTCCTACCCTCACCTATGGTCACGAGCTGTGGGTGGTGACCCAAAGAACCAGATCGTGGATACCAGCGGCCATAATGAGTTTTCTCCGCAGGGCGGCCGGACTCTCCCTTCGAAATAGGGTGAGAAGTTCCACCATCCGGGAGTAACTCAGAGTAGAGCCACTGCTCCTCCGCATAGAGAGGAGTCAGTTGAGGTGGCTCGGGATCTGGTCAGGATGCCTCCTGGAGGTTTTCCAGGCATGTCCAACTGGGAGGAGACCACGGGGAAGACCCAGGACAAGCTGGAGACACTACGTCTCCAGGCAGGCCTGGGAGCGCTTTGGGGTCCCCCTAGCAGAGCTGGACCATGTGGCTGGGGAGAGGGAAGTCTGGGCCTCCCTGCTCTGGCGGCTGCCCCCGCGACCCGACTTCGGATAAGCGTCAGAAGATTGATGGATGGAACTTCTGGAAGATTGAATCCAAAGTCAGTCAACAGTGGACCGAGGAGGGCAGGGCACCACCGGGGCACCAACAAATGGCTGAGGTGGTAGGTTTTGCACCTTCAGGGAAATGGAGGGAAATTTGTGCTTCGGGTGGGCGGGGCCAGATGGAGGCGTTTCCGCCGTGTCAACAAGCCTCCTCTGATTTCCCTCTCCGCCGCCGTTTTTAATTTGCCGGCGTGAGCCATCTTCCTCACCTGGGATGTCCCGCTCATTACCGCCATCCCAGATGAGGACAGGATATCGGGCGCGAGCAGGAAGGAGGAGGGGGCGGGAGGGTCGCCGCGTCCCGGGAGGCGGGAGTATTCAAAATAACACGCCCTCTTTGTCCAGCCTACTTCTCGGAAACAAGGCGGCGGTCCCTGCGCGCCCGCGGGATTCCGCTTTCCTAACTTTTCCCCGCGCGGTTCCTACCTCCCGTGTTGCTGCCAGGCGACAGCGGCTCGCTGCTCTGGCTGGGGTGGTCCGTCAGCCTCTTGCCGTCGGGTTTGTGGGACTTCTTGTTCTTGATGAGGATCTTGCCCATCAGCTCCTGGGGGCTGGGCAGCGGCACGCCGGACTCCAGCTGCGACGGCACAAGGCAGGGGGACGTGGCTCGACCCGTCGGGGTGTCTGAGAGTGTGTCGGAGTGGGTGCGCGACTTACCGGGTACTTGTCCAGGGGGTCGATCAGCAGGGCGTCTCCGAAGATGGAGCGGCAGTACTCGGCCATCTTAGCCTGCTGCTTCAAGCTGAACCCGAAAAAACAAAAAAGAGGGGCGATTTCAGCCGATGGCGGGGCCAGCGCCGGCGTCCATGTTGGAATGACGCAAAGGGATTCTCACGAGTCCACGTGGTTCTCGAAGGACAAAATGACGGGGAAGGGCGAGCTCTTGAAGGCGCACTCGGCGATGGCTTCGATCACCTCCTGCACGAGACAGCGGGGATGTGAGGAGAAATCCACCGCGCCCTCGAGACGCCGCTCGGAAGGTGCGGGCCCACCTTGAAGGGGATCTCCGAGGTCATGGTGAAGCCGTGCGTGATGACGGGCTCCTCCTCGGCGGTCCGTCCCTTCCAGACGTCAAGCTCCACGCAGCGACATCCGGCCAGCAGCACCTGCCTGTACATCTCCACCGAAGAGCTGCCTGCTAGCTGGCCCGCTGCAACGCCGCCACAGCATCACATCAGCAGCGCTAATGGCGACGTCAATGAGTCAGCAGCGCGAGCAGTGTCACCTTATCAGCAATGCTAACCATGACATCACTGAGTCAGCAGCGGGAGCAGCGTTGTCACCATATCAGCAATGCTAATCATGACGTCACTGAGTCAGCGGCGCTAGCAGTGTTGCCACCAATCAACTAATGCTAACCATGATGTCACCGAGTCAGCAGCGCTAGCAGTGTTATCACCGTATCAGCAATGCTAACCGTGATGTTGCTGTGCCAGCAGCTCTAATTGCGATGTTACCACGTCAGCAAGGCTAAATGTGACGTCACTATGTATACAATTATAACCATTTCGTCATAGCATCAGCAATGCTAACCGTGATGTCAAAACGTCAGTAATGCTAACTGTGACATGGATATGTCAGCAGCGCTAAACATGATGTTAACATGTCAGCAATAATAAACATCAGTCACTGCGTCCGCAGCGCTAATCGTGTTGTCACCATGTCAGCAATGACAACCATCACGTCAAAGCATCAGCAGCCATCAGCTCCACGTCACCGTGTCAGCATCGCTAATCATGACGTCACCATGTTAGCAATGCTTACTTTGACAGAAATGACCTCCACATGGCCGTGTCAGCATTGCTAGTGGTGACGTCAACAAGTTAGCTGTTAGCAAGTTGCTGACAGACATGAGCTCCACATTAACGTGTCAGTGTCAGGGATCATGACGTCACCATGTTAGCAATGTTAACAATGAATGATACCACAGTGCCAGGGGCGCTAATCGTGACGTCACCATCTTAACAATGCTAATTAAGACACACATGAGCTCCGCATCACCATGTCAACTGCACTAATCGTGACATCACAATGCTAGCAACGCTCACCGTGATGTCGCTGCGTCATCATTGCTAATCAGAATAACATGATGTAAAAGGCAACTGTACTTGTATGTTCCTGTCAGGTGTGTGTTTGTGTGTTAGTGTGTGGTTGTGCGTTTCTGCACACCTGTCAGGTAGGTGTTGTGCGATGAGTTGATGAAGTAGTGCGACAGCGGGAAGCTCATGTCCTCAGACTGATCCAGCTTGTCGGGTGGGATCACGCCGTTCTCGTCACTGGACAGGTAACTGGAGAAGGCCTGCAAAGAGATGACCCCTGCACACGCACACACACACACACACACACACACACAGATGGAGTGAACGTCATGTTCTCCACGAGGACGTCTGTCCCTGAACCCTTCGTGCAGGAGATCTCACCTCGGCCCAGCAGGTCCTTGTCGTGCTGGAACCTCTCGATTAGACTCTGGGTCTGGGCGGGTCGCAGGGGAGGGTAAAGGATCTCGTTCAGCCGCGGGTCTCGCTGCTTGTTGTTGATGAAGTCGGTCAGCTGGTCGACGGACATGGCGCCGTTGTCTCCGCCCCTGCGGAGCAGAGCCAATCGGGGACAGCCTTACGGACGCGTGTTATTACACTGCTATTACACTATTATTATGTTGTTATTACACTCTTATGTGCTGTTGCAGATACTTTGGTACGTTCTTACACTGGATCGAAACGTGAGGTAGAACATTAGGAGGCGGACTCGGCCGTCATCAACCAGGAGATGTCCCGTTGTTCCCAAAAGTTGATTAACTTGTTCCCACAAGATATCCGGTGGACAACTTCATTGTCAAAAGGGAACTCGTTCCCTCAAGACAACAATTGCTCCCCAGATCTTTTTCCTCCTTGCAGAACTTGTACCCCCAAAATAATCCCCAAAAAGTAGTATGTTGTTCCCAAAAGTTGATTAACTTGTTCCCTCAAGATAATTTTTTGTCTCCATGAGAAAACATACATGTTTTCAGCATCATCAGGAGATCTTGTATCCACAAGGTATCTGGTGGACAACTTCATTGTCTCAAGGTAACTTGTTCCCTCAAGATAATAATTGCTCCCCAGATTTTGTTCCTCCTTGCAGAACTTGTACCCCGCAAAAAATCCCCAACAAGCAGAATGTTGTTCCCACAAGTTATCATCTACCCTCATGAACGGAGGTGACCTTACTGCAGCTTGAAGATGCTGGCCAGCTCTGGACGAGGACACAGGAAGTCCAGGAAGCTCCTGTAAACGTCCAGGGTGAAGTCCTCCAGCCTGACGCCGTCGCCCTGCCGGGCACAAAGAGACCTCGAGGTTGACTACATCTCGCCTCTCTTTCACCCCCACCTGGGATTCACCGGCTGGATCCTCCGTCTCCACGGTGCCCCCTTCAGACTGAACAGGGACTCTGACTGTGCCTGTGGCTCTTCATCCACCTCCTCCTCCTTCTTCTCCTCCTCCTCTTCCGCCGCTGACCCAGATATCTGAGCTCATTTCACCTCCTGATGCACCGTTGAGTCACTCCGGATGAACAACAGCCGCCGCACATTCAATCAAGAAGGGAGGATTAACCTGTTTAAGATCTGGTGTTTGGAGGAGGCAGGAAGGGCTGGAGGAGGAGGAGAAGGTGGAGGAGGAGATGGAGGTGGAGGTGGAACCCATATTCAGGAAAACCCTTCGAAAGAACATGGCCAAAAAAGGCCTTGTCGGAGCAGGGCAGAGGACCACCAGAGGACAATGAACATCTGACCATAGCAGCTGGAGAACCACTGAGGTGATGAGATCAAGTATTTCAGGATGGGAGTAAAAGTACCTGTAAAAATTACCTCTTTAAAAAGTACTCTCTTCTCCTCAGGCTTGTTTTAAAAGATACATTAAAGCAAGGAAATAAGTAACCTGCTATTGGCTCCAAACACTTCCAGGGATAGTACCTGCTTCTTCTTTAGTACCCGGTGCCCGGTACCCTTTCAGTACCCAGTACTTCTTTGGCACCTGGTGCCCGGTACCTTTTCGGTACTTGCTACTTCTTTAGTACGTGGCATCCGTTACTTCATTAGTACCTGGCACTGAGGACTTCTTTGGTATCTTGCACAAAGTACTTCTTTAGTACCTGACAATCGGTACTTCTTTAGTACTTGTAGCTGAAACTTCCCCAGTACCTGTGACTTAAGACTTCTTTAGTATCTGGCATCTGATACTTCTTTAGTAGCTGGTACCCAGTATTTTTTCACTATCTGGTATCCAGTATTTCTTTAGTACTTGAGACCCGATACTTTTTTCGTACCTTGCACCAGGTACTTTTTTTGCAACCTGGCACCGTTACTTCGTTCCTGCCTGGCACCCTTTCGTTGTACCCGCTCCGGTTGAGGCTCCAAATGAGCCGATACTAAATTGTGATGTCATCAGACTGCTGGCCGCCGATTGGCCAGAGAAGGCGGTCCCCTGGCTCGGCGCCCCAGATCACAACCAGACCCGTCATCTTTAAAAGAACCTTCGGTTCAGCGCTACATGTTAGCACGGCTGCTGCTCCTGTGGCCTCCTCCGGATCACCAGCGCGTAGAATGCGAGCGTTTTGATTGGTTGAGGTTGTGGCGGCGAGGTGAGCGTTACCCGTCCGTAGGGCAGCCTGCAGCTCTCCAGCGCGTTCTCCACCCGCTTCCTGTCCGCCGAGAACAGCCGCACGATGCTGCAACAGACCAGCGACACCGTCAGGTCAACCGCACCTCCCCTCCCACCACCATCACCACCGTGCATCTCCACAAGCTTCACTCCTTCACAGAGTCCAGGATGTGACCTCCATTTCCCTTCCTGAGGAGGAGCTGGATTACCAGGTCAGCGCTGAATTAAGCACCTTCACCAATCCTGTCCCTGTTTTTTGCTTTCCCAAGTGCACGTGGAATTAAGGGGTATTTTTGGACGGAAAAGACGAGCTTTAAGTTTGCGCTCGTCCCGCCGGGACGGCTCCGGCTCCAGATCCAGATCCAGAGCCAGATCCAGATCCAGAGCCAGATCCAGATCCAGAGCCAGATCCAGATCCAGAGCCAGATCCAGATCCAGATCCAGATCCAGATCCAGAGCCAGATCCAGATCCAGAGCCAGAGCCAGAGCCAGAGCCAGATCCAGATCCAGAGCCAGAGCCAGATCCAGATCCAGATCCAGATCCAGATCCAGATCCAGATGCGGACGTGGGGACTCACTTCTTGACGGGGATCCGGCCTTCGGAGTTGGGCTGCAGGGTCAGCTTCACGTACCTGGAGGTCAAAGGCAAGAGTCAGCAGTGAGAAGCCCTCAGGAGCGCAAAGGTCTCCGCTGGGCAGAAGAAACATGGAGGAAAGCGTCTCCAGGGGCGTCTTCCTGATGGACTTACGCCTTCAGCAGGCTCTGGTCTCGGTTGAGGTTGTGGCTCAGCAGGTTGGAGGACAGAGAGAAGAGCTCCTCACACCAGACCTGGAACCAAGAGCTTCGTCGTTATAGTGACCATCATCATTGTCATCATCGTCATAGACATCCTTCTTCTCCTCCTCATCATCATCATCACCATCACCAACTTCATGACCATCAACATCCTTCTCCTCCTCATCATCACCATCTTCATCACCACCATCATCATCAGCAGCAGCATCATCAACTTTACAACCATCTTCATCATCATCATCACACCATCTTCTTCATCATCATCACCACCAACATCACTCTCCATCACCATCTTCACTACGACCATCACCATCTTCATCATCATCACCACACTCTCCATCACCACTCACTCATCAACATCACCACCATCTTCATCATCATCAACACCAACTTCACATACAGTCAACATCCTCCTCCTCCTCCTCATCATCACATTGTGCACCATCTCCAGCGTGAGGGGCATCACGGTGGTCTCCACCGGCTCGTTACCTTTGCTTCGTCCTCCTGCGAGGCGATGAAGTTCAGCTGGTTGACGTTCACCATGTCGGAGGCCGTAACCACGGTAACCATGCGGTTCTCCAGCCGCCCCACCAGGTTCCCCACATCCAGCAGCTCCCGTAGCTTGGCCTCCTGTGGGACCACACAGAAGATCAGCCGGTGGAGGTCCTGGTCCCGCCTGCGACGCGCGTGCTAGGCGAGGTGCTAAGCGTGCTAAGCTAGGTGGCTAGGTGCACAGGAAGCGTCGCTCCCAAGTGAGTTGTTCTTTGTCCAAAAAAGCATTTTGCTGTAGCTAGCATGTTAGCTTGCGCGAGCAGGGAGCAGCGGATTCAGGCTGGTTCGCAGATGCTATCGGCCAATAGGAGGCTAGCATTAGCCCTGTGAAATTAGCCGTTGTCCGTTAGCACAGCAAGCTAACGTCACAAGCTGTTTTCTGATGCTAGGTTGTCATTCCCTCGCTCAATCAGCTGCAGCCCGGTAGCCTGATGCTAACGTGAGAATGCTAACAACCCAGAATGCTAACAAACATCTGAGCTCCGTGTGCTACAAAGATGAAGCTGAATGTGAGTGGTCAGGAGAGCAGCCAATCACAGCTGCACCCTGCTCCAGGGGCGGGGCTTAAGCTGGAAGGCCAGCCTTCGGTGAACTTGATGACGGAGAACCTGGAGAACCTGGAGTCTCCTCACAAACAGAACCTGAGCAGAACATGGGGTCTACACACATGGAGAACCCAGGCTGGAGAAGATGGAGAACCGGCGCAGGTAGAACCTGGCCAGGAGAACATGGAGTCTTCTCACAAGGAGAACTTGAGCAGAACCTGGCTTCTGCTCCATCTTGAACATGGAGCCTCCACACATGGAGAACCCAAGCAGAACGTGAAGGTTCCTCTCCCCGGTTCTCCTGGCCGGCAGGAGATGCGGAGGCAGGGGTTTCCATCCGCTGATGTTCTCAGCACAGGGACCTCCAGCGTGTGAACATCTAGCAAACACCACCTCTGAACATCTACCACGGCAAAGGAGCACAACATCCAGACATTTGAATACATTGAAATACCATTCCAATGATTGTCATCATCAATCATCAATACATCTGATCAATAAATCACTTTTCAATATTTTCTAAAAACTAGCTTTTTATATTCATTGTTAAAATTATGATTCAAAATAATTCTGATTATTCACAATCATTCTTGAAATTATGGTTTTCCAGGACATTTCCAGGATTTCAAGGAGCCTGATCGGCTCCGCCTCCGCAGCTAAAATCAATTTATTGACGAACTGATCAATGACACAATCATGAATATATAGGGAGACTGCCTGGAAGGTTTGGGGAAAAAATTCCAACATTTCCAGGACTTTCCAGGACTTTCCAGCTCATTTTGGGGAGCCTGATCAGCTCCGCCTCCGCAGCGCTCGATCAATTTATTGATGAACTGATCAATGACAGGATTCTAAATATGTGAGGATACTGCCTGGAAAGTTAGGAAAGGTTTCCCAACATTTCCAGGATTTTCCAGGACGAATCCAGCTCATTTTTGGGAAGCCTGATTAGCTCCGCCTCCGCAGCGCTCGATCAATTGATTGACTGATTGATCGATCACAGAATGTTAAACATGCAATGATGCTGCCTAGAAAGATTGACAGTTTCCATGACAACACAAGGTGTTTCCAGGTATTTCCAGGAACTTCGAACCTTTATGGTGAGAGAAGGTGGAGAGGAGGAGGAGAAGAGGAGGAGGTCAGGAGATCAGGAGGAGGTGAAGGAGGAGAGGATGAGAAGATGAGGTGGAGGAGGAGGAAGAGGAGAAGAGGTGGAGAAGAGGTGGAGGAGGAGGAAGAGGAGAAGAAAATTTTGAGGAGAAGAAGGGAAGAAGAGGTGGAGAGGAGAAGGAGAAGAGGAGAAGAAGAGGAGAAGGTGGGGCAGAGGAGAAGAAGAGGTGGAGAGGAGGAGCAGCAGAGCCACCTTGGAGGTCTTGGTGCTCCTCCCCGTGCGGACGTCCTTGACGTGGCTCAGGTCCAGCAGCTCCGTCTCCTGAGGGAAACAGGAAACGGTCCGTGTCACTTCCTGTTTGTCCTCCTGCACCTTCAGCCACAAATTCATCTGATGTGGACCTCCAAGCCAGAAGGTCCACCGGTCTGAAGGACCTGCTTCTGATTGGAGAAGATCAACACCTGCTTCCTGCTGCCTGTATGTGTGTGTGTGTGTGTGTGTGTGTGAAATCAATAGTCACATGCTATTTATAAGCCTTCATGTCACGTGGACACACACACACACACACACACACACACACACACACACACACACACACACACACACACACACACACACACACGTGTTATTACACATTTATAAGTCTGTTAATAAATAAACCTACTGAGATGATC
>CAAKHD010000415.1:8453-23823 GCA_901007705.1 Fistularia tabacaria
TATTTTTTCTCAACCTCTATTGTGTGAGAGAATATTAAAAAAAAATTTTTCTTCTTTTTTTTTTTTTTTTTTTTCGCTTTTCAACTTGCCCGAATCTGCGGCTGCGAGTAGGATTCTTTGATTTGCCTCTGTCTTGTGTCCACGACATTTCAGTCACCTGGGTGGAGACATGACGGGTAGCACAACCTTGACAAGTGGTTCACTGCTCCGCTGGCTCCAGCTTATATTCATATAACATGGTTTATCTATGACTCTCTCTCTCTCTCTCTCTCTCTCTCTCTCTCTCTCTCTCTCTCTCTCTCTCTCTCTCTCTCTCTCTCTCTCTCACAAAGGAGTTAAACACTAATTCATATTATTAGTTCTTTCATCACTGGTGATGTCACTCTCGAATTATTTTCGCGAAATAACTCTGTGTGTGCTTGTGTGAGCACACGCATGCGTGTCACAAAGAACACTATCGGCCAAGGAGGAAATCTGATAAGTACTGTTGTCTCATACTGAGATTCCTTACTTTATTACATTTTCTCTTCAACGGTGACTCCAGTCACATATATTACTCTGAAAACAAGCCTTCAGGATATAGTGTGTCAAATATTGAACATAGCATCAAGCTAATTCTTTTATTTATCTCAAGTCATCCCCATCATTATTGTTGTTATTATAAGTCAATTCTAATGTCTATGTTTATGGATCCACAACTTAATTAATTTTACTTTCTTAGTACAACTTTACCCTAAGAGCTCAGTAATCTTCCCTGGATGACAACATATATATAGTCTATCTTCAATTGATACATCCAAACTGAAAAAGTGATCATAGTGCCCAAATACTATCTGAACATCCCGGAAAATGATCGAGCTACACATCAAAAATCTTTGGAAACATAATATAAGAGTATGAGTCAACCTTTAAAATCGTATAATTCTAATTATCAGTCCCCCCCCACAACTACCATACAGACTTACCTTGCAACTGCTGCTGTTCAAGTGCCAGTGTCTCCAGCGTATAGTTACAAAACTCCAGATTCTCCAAGACTTGCATGCGTGCAGTCTCATCTTCTTCCTCCTCCAGCATTGCTCTGAGTTCTTCTGCTGTGTGTACATATGCCTCCATGTCCTGCTCTACCTCTTGCAGCCGAAGCAACAGGTGATAGTTTTTCTCCTCCTCCTCCTCCTCCTCTTTTTGCCTTTGACTCTCCAATTCCATCTCTCTCTCAAACTCTTCTTCTGCTTCTAGCTGATCTTGGATTTCTAGTTCCTGGGTAGCAGTGAGGTCACTAACCTCTGTCTGTCCCTCTGTTATCTGGTCAAGGAGGTTTGGAGTTGACTCCTCAGGGGGGTAAAAGATCGGGCTGTCATTGCATTCATTGGTAGTTGGAGGGGAATTATTTTGTCTCTGGCAACGAGGAGGAGGGCGAGGAGCAGGGCGGGCTGGTTTGCACGGAGGTGGAGCTGGGGGACGAAGGATCCGTGGACGAGGAGGTGGAGGGCGGAGGGTCCTGCGCCTCTCTAGTGAAGCAGACTTTGATGGTAAGAGGTGAGACACTGAAGAGGGTGTGGAGCCTCTGATGATGTCATTCTCATCGCTATAGCCCAAAATGGAGAAATGACGTGAAACAAGGGGCTGCTGGCTTAGGTCTCTTTCAGAAGAATTCTCCATGGTAGCCCCAGAACACATGTTATCAGCATATGAAGTGGTCAGGCTTTTCTCAAACTCAAATAGCTGCTGGGTCAGTTTGGCTTCAAGGTCGCTGGCTGAATTTGCCAGAGAATCCAAGGTGAAGGATTTGATGCCATTGGAGCTACGTATAGTCTGCTGGGAATGGTGTTGTGAGTCAGTGCTTCCAACAGAGAAATCTACATCACTCAAGCTAGCATGTCGACTTAGCTTCTTCTGCACTGAGCCCTCCAAAAGGTTAAATAACGCCTCCCCAAAGGTGGCACTTCGGTTGGCGTTGGAATCATCTGCTGGTGGCCTTTGGTAGTATCTGCTGTCTTTTGACCAGCCAGGCTGAGTGGTAGGAAGAGTTAGGCTATGAGTTAGTTTGGCTGTGGAGGGCCGTATATTACTCGGCGTATAATGAGGCCTATTTGTGCTAGAGGCAGCACCAATATGCTGCCTTTGGCTGCGAGAAGGCAGGCTAGGCCGAGGTGGGAGTCTTGGTCTAGCTGGTGGAATGGATCTGGGTCTATTGGGTCCTTGATTTGCTAGAGCAGAAGGTCTTTGTGGTTGAGGGTTAAACCTTGTAGTCCTGTTTTCCTGTACTCTGTTATCAGTGTGAGTTCTGATGCTTTTGTCTTCACTTTGCCACCTCTGCTCCTCAGTCCTCTCAAAGTAGTCCAGGTCCCACACAGTATGATCCTCATAAGATGTCCATTCAGGATAATTCTCTGACCCATTGGGATAAACATGTTCAGAGCAGTATCCAGCTGTAGCACTGTTTCCCTTTACCTGCTCTGGTTCAACACATTTTACCTCTTCCTTTTTCTGTCCATCTTGCTCTAATCTCACAAAACGATGGGGAAAAATACCACACTGTCCTTTCAGATCCCCCTCCAACCAACCATCTTCCAAAGTGTTTAATATGCGTATGCGATCACCTACATCAAAGTCCAGTTCACCTGGTTCCATTGCTCGAAACTCGTACAGCGCTAACCCGTAGAGACCCCCCCCCTCCTCCTCCTTTTCTTCTTCAGCAGCTTCTTTATTCTCCTCTTCCTCACTCATAAAAACGTCCCCTTCTTCTCCAGCTTCCTCCTCAGTCCCTTCTTCAGCATCATAATGGTCCTTATCGCTCAATTCTTGAGGGTCATTGCTCAAATATTGACCGTCCTCAGGCTCCTGAGGAGATCGAAGGGGCCCCAGAAGCTCAACGAAACCTTCTGGGAAGATGCCTCTGAGGCCCCCGAGCTCCCCCTGGAACCAGCCAGGCTCAGGTAGGCCTGTAATAATGATCAGGTCCCCCTCACGGAAGTCCAGCTCCTCGTTGAGCTGGGCATGAAGGTTCATAAGAGCCCGTGCCTGGCCAAGTGCATAAGGTGGGAGCTCGGAAGCTTGCGCTTGAGCTGAACGCTCTGAGAGTTGCCTGGAGCGGCCTGAAAGGTTCAGCTCCTTCACACAAGATGTGGGAAAGAGACCACGGGCCCCCCAGGCATTGCAGCCACGTAGCCAGGTTTCTCCAAAATCCACAGACCCTTCTGCTTCTGCCACTACCACATCACCTAGAGGGACACAGAGTAAGATCGGATAAATTAGTATTTAAAATCAAGTTTATGTTTACAATAGAGAAAGCACAAAGTGTTTCTGGACAACTTCTAAGGCTAAACTCTGGGTACTTTTCCTCCCTGAGTAATCATCTCACACTACAACATGTCATTAGGTGAGAGGCTGGGTTCACCCTGAACCAGTCACCAGTCGATCACGTGGCCGCATATAGAGACAGACAGCCACTCACTCTCTCATTCACACATCTAGGCAATTTTTCCAATTTATTCCAATTAACCTCCTGCATGTTTTTGGACTGTAGGAGGAAACCGGGGAACCCGGAGGAAACCCACAGGGGGAGAACATGCAAATTCCACACAGAAAGGCCCCTTGTCATGATAAACCCTCTTGATTACAGGTAAAATTAGATTTATCTAAGATGAAGTATGTGGATACGGCCGTCTAACATGTGAAGGAATGACTGTCTGTATGTCTATGTTGGTGGTCTTGGAGACACATATTATCCACTTTAAAAGTGAGTGGCCATATTGCTAGAGAGCCAGATTTATCAACAAAGGAATTAACATTGAAGTTCATCCTTTACATTATATTAGATAACAATACATTCATAGACACGTCAACTGATGTTACTGTTTTACACATAAAAGTATCAGCTAATTATAGAGTTTTGATACCCAGACTCAAGTCAGTTTCAAGAGTAAATTCCTTTAATAGATGCCTCAAGCTGTAAAACAGGCGCCAATGCGCAGGTTTTCAACAGGCACAACACTGGTTTGTGGAATCGGGGATTAAAAGAATGTTGACAGGTCAGGCAAAAGTTATGGGGGGTCACATTCCAAAGATCTGCAGCTCCACCTCCCATTGTGTTGAGCAGCAATACTGGAATACAGCCAGTGAGACTATCGAAATTTATATTGTATTGAACATTTAAATTCTCAAATGGCCAAAGACAGGGAAGTTTTCTACCAACCAGGAAATTGCACTCATCTGTAGGAAAAATGAAAATATACTGGAAGAATATTTGGTGTCAACAGAGTAATAGTAAAAATATTTTGACTGAAAGGGATATCAGTTAAGTAAGAGTTTAGCTAGTTGACAACTAAAATATAGCTTGAAATTGGAAAGAAGTTGATATTTTTGTATCCGTGCTGATAATTACAGTTTTTCCTCCAGTACTTTAACTACTATGACTCCTACTTCAACTTCAAGAATCTGAAAACAAACGCAGGCATTAATGTAAAGTATCTTCGCAAATTTCACCATCTACACACCAGAGTGGAAAATCTAAAAATTACCATTTCGGGAAAACAAAACAGTCGGTGTTATAGTAGTGAATAAGGACATCTAGTGGAGAGTTTTGGAAGCAACCCTCAAACTCAACAGGACAAGCGGCGTTTACTTCACCAAGGTGGCAGTAAATGATATTAGTTAGAACCTTAAGGTCATAAATAAATTAAATTTCATTGAAGTGCTACTATTAATCAACATGAAGACAGACACTGTGGTTTAATACTTCCATTCTTTCATTTATTCATTATCTATATCGCTTCTCCTACAATCAGCGATGACAAGGGGCTGGAGTCTGTACAAGCTGTCATTGGGCGATCGGCAGACCATACACAAGATGATCACACGTCGATCACTTTCTTAATCTCATCGATTTAGAGTCTTCGGTTGACTTACTGCATAATTTTGGATTGTAGGAGGAAACCGTACAACCAGGAGGAAACCCATGCAGACATAAGGAGAACATGCAAACCCGGCAGATATAGGCCCCTGTAGGAATCAAACCGGGGGCCTGGTGGAAGCACTAACCACTGCGCAACCATGCCGCCTTTGGTTTATATAGTGTATATTATTATGAATAAATCTATAAACAAAGTTGTCTCGACCATTGAAAATAATAAACCATGAATCATAACAATTTCACTTTTTTCATTTGATTGTGACTTTCTTGTTATACACAAAAAGTTACTAACATGTTTGATTTCAGGTCCATGAAGAACATTTTTTTCTGTAAATGCTTTTCCATTTGATTTGAAAAAGACTAGTTCTCTCCTTGAGAAATTTACAGCTGCGTCAAACCTGTCTCTGCAGCAGACCAGCCTTAAGACTTTTGACTGCAGTTCTGCCTCTAACTTACTGTCCAGATGTGTTCAGTAACTATCACTTTATTTTTAAAAGTCCATTTTCCAGAGATGCTCCAAGGTAATATAGGCTAATTTACTTGTAGTTTACGTTTTCAGTTCCTCATGGAGATCAATATGAAATATGAAAAAAAAATGTCAAAACCAGTGAAAGTGAATGCCATATCAAAAAATTAATGTCTGATTTTATTTTCTGGTACTGTTCAACTTAAAGACAGCATGAATGTCAAATCTGACTATCAGGTCACAAAACAGCACAACTACACTACAAAACACAAAGCAACTTAATTACCTGGCCGCAGTGACATCAACAAGTAGCGTTAAGCTAAGTGAGAAAACATGATCCATTAGTTTCCATTAATTTACAGCCAGTATCTATGCAAGACATCGGATCTAAAGCAACTGATGGGACCATTGCATGCTCTGATTGGTTTTAGAGAGAGAATTTGGGTGAATACATTTTTAATTAGGATCATCAGCACTATATCCCTTTTGAAAACAAGATCTCTATACCTCTTTTAAGAGACAGGTTCCCTGGCTCTGAAGAGCTGAAATCACTGATGCACACATGAAGTCTGTCTCCAGGTTTGGTGCTTGGGATGGTGATCTCTTCCACAAAGGTGCTGGGAAACTGACCTGAAGGCAGTATAGAGAGGAAAAGCAATTTCCACAGTGAATGCCAGAGTGAAATCTAAATGCAAACATGTAACTTATGACAAAAAAACACCAACTTCCCTATACTGTCTTGATTATGTAATAATCTAAACTACTGTGTTTTTGCCACTGTTCTAGGTTGGGAACACATAGTTCTTATTTTTAGTGGCTAACTGTGATATATGCGCAGCCCATTTTTCAGAAGTGAGAGGAGTTTACCATGTCAGTTTACATATAGTCAGTTTACCATGAATAATGCTTGCTTACATAATGACTTCATAAGGCAGTGATCCATTTATAATCAAAAAATAATTGCACAAAATGCACCCTCAAACCTCTACAACATTGTACAAACTTTCTGGCATGCTGGGGCTTTTCTGTAGTTTGCATGTTGTTACATGTTGTCGAAGGGCCTGAGTGAGATCTGTACAGTATCCTCCCACAGCTCCAAAAATGCTTAGGTTTTAACTGAACATTACACATTGCTGTGTTTGTGAATGTGATAGTACATTTTTGGATGTCTCTCTACATCCTCTGGCATCCAGATCAGACCGGGTTTTGAACACAGCTTTGTGATTTTCTATTTTTATATATATATCTTCCCTGCAAAGTATATTTCTCCAAACTGTATAACTTGCATGAAACATCAAACATAAATGATCAATAAAAGGGTTAAAGTATATCATTGTGAACAGTTGATAACACACAAACTTACTACTTGATAGGGATTTTGTTCAAAACCTGTACAGTCAACCACCAACTAATCAGCTTTGCCCCTGTCCTGTAGGTCATCCGTATGTAAGTGAAAAAAATGCTAAAATGTATTTAATCCCATCTGACTTAACACCAAATGGAATTAGATTCCAACTCCAGCAGGATTCCCTGTCCAAATACAACCAGACAAGATACAACCTCTTAGTAAAAAACATTTTGACATTTCTGTTTAGAGTAATCATGCCCTCTAAAAGCTTACCTGTGACACCATCTTTGTTGCCAAGTAACCAGAACTCATCAACAACACTGAGCACCTCAATGACATCACCAGTGAAGAGAGGAAGCTCCTCAGAGACACTGGGGAGAAACTCGAACACGGCACGCACCACAGATCCTGCTTCCATCACTCATTACCTGTAGGCAGACAGGGAGGTATTGGAAAAAAAATGATCACCTGATTTCATAAAAACACAACATGTCCAAATCACATAAAAATATGAGGAAAAAAACAGGAAAAAAAATCATTTTACAGGACCACTTACAAAAAAAAAATCATGAACTGGAGGGAAGGTAGTAACTAGTAATCTACCAAAAACAAACATATAATGCCTACAGAGCCCTCTGAATGTCATGAAAATGTGTGAAATGACCTGTCATCATGACGTGTACATATAGTGTTAATTTTCTTGGATCTCATTATTTAACAGGAGATTTTATATACTAAAGTTACTATGTTATCGGGAACACTGCATAATCATTTTGAGTTTTGTTAGGGTGGTATAATAAAATATCTATGGGACTCCCCTAACTTGGAGGTTGTAGGGAGACAACATATTGGTGGTTATATAATGGCAGAAATCGAAACAAACAAAAATGAAATATACATTAAATGACAAGATCATGTGTATGAGGAGACATTCCTTGTGTGTAAAACAACATTTCAAGTTAAAAAATGTTCACAAAAAATGTAACTCGTGCTCAAATTATGTGTTTTCTCAATTTGATGGAAAACATTGGCACGGAAAACACAAAAGGCACATTATTAAGTATTTCATCTGGACACAGAGAGACCACAGGTGGGCATGGAAATGCTGGAAGAGACAGGAAATGAGACAAAAGGGATGTAGTATTCTACAGTCAATGGGGTCTCTGTTAAGTGGGGTGATTGAGCTGAGGGGGGACAGGAACAGGACTCTCGCCAGTTCAGTGCCACTGTCTCTTGGGTGCCACCCAGCTCAGGTTATCCTGGATGTGGACGTGGAAGGGAAGCCTTTGGGGAGGATTGTTCAGCAGAACAGCAGAGTTAAGGAGTGGTGAGACTTTGAGGGTGAGTTTGGGTGGAGGTGTTTCCTATTACTGCGCCTTGAGAAGAACATTTCTGCGAAACAAAAGCTGTTTCGAAAGCCTTTTGATTATAGTAGGCTGTAAGGAATGCCAACCAGGGAGAGGAGTCCAATGACAGGCTGAAAAAAAAAAAAAGTGAGCAATGACCACAAGACTGGCTTGTGTTCTACATTGTATTTGCAGGTTTAAATGTTTTAATAATTAATAATGATCAAATAATACTACTTTAAAATAATAAGTAACCACAATGATAGAGCGAGACATTAGTATTTGGTCTCGTTCCTTGTTGTCCTTGTTTTTTCTTTACAACTTTAAATGTTGTTGTTTTCCGCTATAAACTACCTTAGGTATTAAAGCAGTCATGACACTACTCAATTAAGTTGGTCCCCATCAAAGTGAGGATTATTGAAATTCTGCTTATTTAAATGCTTTTGGATGTTGTCTGAATTCAGCTGAAATGAATATTCTTCCTCTCCAATGAATATCCTTTTCATTTCTTGCAAATACTTACCAATTTGTAGCTGATATTTAACTAATGTCTTGTGAATGTGTAAGTAATGACTTGCTATTGCCTTGGTAGATTGTGAGTAATTTTCAAGTATTTTCTTATATTATATAAAGTATATTATATATTAAATTCTTCCCAACAAACAAAATGAACATTAGGGAAATTTCAAATCATTATTTATTTAAAATACCAAGGACTTGTATAAAACAAGGAACAATAACATTAGAAATATGATGACTGTCAATCATACGTTACAAATGTTTTTGGTATGATTTTAATCTGGATTCATCTTTCTCCATTCTACTAATTTTCAAAGACATTAACAACAGCTGCACGTCGAACATTAATTTTGATGCAACTATCCAGACAAACAGATGAAGAGCTGGGGGTCGTAAAGTGGTTAGACTTTTCGATGATTAGAAAAAAATAAAAATAAATAATGGGAATGTCAGAATGAAAATATATCTTCTTCGCAGCATATACTTTCACAAAACATATCTGTTCATCTTTTACACAAAATAAAACACCTTTAGACTGGTATTTATCATTCTTATTTTTCCTGTGTGGTCAAATTCGTGTGTCAAACCCTACTTTTAATCAGGTTGGAGCTTCGTAAATCCCAATGAAAAGCAGGGGACGCTGGGGTGAGCTGAGGTAGGGGATGAGTATATGATTGAGCTCAGCAGATTCATCTCTCGTCAGGCTACACCCCTGTAAAACTCATTTGTCAGTCATCGGATATTTAGCACTACAATCACTTTCCTCAAATTGCAATAATCTCAGGTGTTCTGTATTTGGCACTGTGCAGTACATTTAGCTCGAGTGAGGCAGAGTGTTATACAAGAAAAGCCAACACCAGTCAGTCATTCATAGACAATTAAGAGTATGAATTTAACATATTTAGGGGGGTGAAAGCTGGCAAACCTTTTAATGAACTCGAGAGAATGTTCAGCCCAGGTAGCAGCTTTCTGGACAGATGGAGATTGGAGCCACACATTTTTTCTAAATCTCTGAAGTCAGGTTTTAGAACTGCTCGGATCGAACATTTAGAGAGCATGTGGTTGGTAGGTGAGTATTTATCTCCAGGAAACTGAACAAGACTCTGTTACAGCTGTATATGAACGGCCAGCCATGAATCAAGTGAGGATTCTTATAGTGAATCTCCTCCAGGTGAGCCTCTTGTCACCACAGCTGAACTAACAAAACCAAAGGAGCCACTATTGACCAGACTCTCGCAGCCTATGCGAGACATCAGATATTTAGCACTACCATCACTTTCCGCAAATGGCAATAATCTCAGATGTTCTGTATACCACATTTGGCACTGTGCAGTACAATTTAATCTAGTGAGGCACAGTGTTATACAAGAAAAGCCAAAACCAGCACGGTCTGTATCTGTGTGCACTTTACACTTCAATACCTCATAGTTTAATGATTATTGTTTAATGTAACTTTTCAATCTACTGTTAATTTGCACTCAATTACCATTGATTTCATGTCACCATGGGATTGTGAGAAACGTCTTCTCAATTCCTCTGTATGTCTAGCACACGTGGAGAAATTGACAATAAAGCTGACTTTGACTTTGACTTTGACACGTGGAGAGTCACTGAATTGCTGCAGCTTTTCATCAACTTAATCTTCAGACTTGTGTCCAGCCAGACAATCTCCTTAATGTTATTTATGGGTTTTTCAGTGTCTCAGTAGCCTCTGTGACTTTTACACTCTTGCCCCGGCATTTGACAACAATGGCTGCTTGGAGGCAACACCTGTGTAGCTCTCCAATGAAGACACTTGTGTCAAACTGAGAAATTAGGTTTAAACTGTAGAAAACCATGACCATGTCCTAATTTTGACACACTAAATGCTGTAGAGTCATTGAAAGTTTTATCATCAGCAATGCAGCACAGAATCAAAAACACTACACAAAGCAATACAAGGGTCTACCTCATACAGAACAGTATTTACACTTCAATAGCAACATGTACAGAGACAGCATCAGTCAGAATGGTTGAGAACGTCTTTAACTTGTGTAGTAGATTGCTTGCTGGCCCCTTGAATTTTTGTCTCTGACAACAGTTTATAAATTGTTTGTGAAAGTTACAATGACAGAAAATTGCATTAGGTAAAATGTCACATGCATGACCCAAATCAATGAAGTGTACCCAAATCAGAATGAGGAGTTTCATTTTACTTATCTTTAATGGTGTCTGAATGCAGCTGCAAATTGCATTATATTTTCATCCTCTTCAACCCCCTCAGAGAGGAAGCTTATTTATTTATTTATTTGTGTCCTTGTTGCTGTCATTCTGTTATCTATATTTATCCTTGTTGTTGTCACTCTGTTATCTATTCTTAGCCTTGCTGTTGTCTTCGTCCTTTTAATTATCTCCGCTATTTATATTCCTATCAGTATTTATTGATATTGATATTGTTATTGTTGCGCTGCTGTGACAATCAAATTTCCCCTTTGGGGATCAATAAAGTACTATCTTATCTTATCTTATTTCCTTCTTGTTTCTTTAAATGCTTACAATTTCTTGTAAATGAATGTTTAAGTAGCTCCTGACTGTTTCCATAGTCTGTAGACAGACTATGGACAATTTTCAAGTATTCTTTTGTTGCTTTGATGGGTTTACGAACTGTCAATTCACTTATCACATCAAAATGAACAGTGAAGAATAGGCAAATGTGAGACATTATTCATTGAAATACCAAGGAACTGTATGAAACAGCTATTATGAGTAAGATAATGACTATCGATCATGCTTCACAATTTTCAAAACAAAAATACCTAATGTGTGGAAAATAACTCATGTGTGGAACTTTTCCTCCAAGTACAGAGATCGTACCAGTAAAAACACTATCACAATGTTCTCATGGAGCTGTCTGCGAACCATGAGGCATACCACTTAATTACTCTATTAACCATACCATGTCCAAATTTTGGTTCAGCCCATCCAGCTAATCCCTGTTCATCCTATTCTTGACTGGTAGTATCCCATTTCCACAACACAAATTGGAAAGAAATATCTGTGAATAGATTCCCGTCAAATATCAAATGAATTGGTAGTGACTCCTAAATTATGACAGTGGAGTCTTGGTGTTCTTTGTTGATTACTAAAGAGTAATCATCTCTTTCCTCTATTTGCCAAAGCATATGGATATGGTTTGAGAGTGTCAGTGGCTGTGTCTGACACACATGTGCCAGAAAAACACCAAATGGGGGACATTTTAAAAGGAAGAGCAGAGAAATGTGATCAGTGCTAAAAGACATGCGGAAATCTTTCAACCAAGATGGTATATCAGCGCCAGATTATCATTCCAACTGGGTGGAGCACACTAGAATACATTTATGTCTACTAAAATTAGATCAATAAAATGCACCATCTTATATCAATGTTTTAACTGTCACTGCAGAATGCTTGTTGGGGACATAAAAAGTGTTTCTCAGGGTGAAAGGTTGCCCCACCCAAACAGGTGTAACTCTGTTTCGATTTATAAAGTCCTGATAAGAAATGGGACTCTGGTCATGACAATGTATACTTGTACATGCTTCTTAATATTCAACAATACTAAAAGGATCTAATGATTTCATTAAATTGGAGAACTAATGACAACCTGACATGCAAAAAGGACAAATAATTTGGAAGTTTTAAGACAAAATGAGGAAACCTAGATATATGACCTGCTGCCTGAAGCTTCACACAGAACTATAACCCTTAGTGTCTCCCTACATAAGAGGAAGTCTCTCTTATTTTCTTCTTCCATCATGCCGGATGTGTTGCAGTCAAGTTATAAGAACTCACTTTTTCATAAAAGTGTTACAAAAGTAAAATACACTGGGTTATTTTGAACAAGGTCATGAATTCACTCTGTGGTCTGCGGGACAAACTCTGTTCAGTTCCACTGTCTTCTAGAGAAGGAAGACCTCTCGAAAAATCCTGCAAATAACACCAAAACAAATGAGATTGAGAAGTAGCACTAAAAGCAACAGGAAATAAGGTTTTCTGATACTGGTGTCAAATTGTTCCTTTAAGGAGACGGGTGGATGGGCATGGGGGTGGGGGAACTGTCAGCACAATTTTGAGGAAAGTAACAGTATTATAACAGACAACTAAATCAACAGCTGACAAACACAGACAAGACAAGGTCCTGAGTGTCTTGAAATGTGGCCATCTGACCATGATCAACAGTCTTTAACTGTGAGGTTTTATATGATGTCTGAGATTCACACACATTTTAAATGAAACCACAAATATTTTATGAGTCATTGACTCATGATGAAGACGTGGCATTTCTTGCTACTTCAGAATGAAAAATAGATCTTTACCACTGAAAGAAAAGTTACATGAAGAACATAATCATATTCATACACATTCAAATGATTTTTTTGTTATGTAACATTATATGAATGATCATATATTCCTTTTTACCTGACTGTTAGGATACAACTTCAGGATGTCTTCCATAACATTTGCAATAACATCTAGCCATTTTAACACCATCGTAGGAGACTTCCACCTTAAAACATGAAGGCAGACAAAACCAAAACTATGAGATCCTCATCAAAATGTTCAGCCATATTTCTTAATCAATCTGCATACTATTTATGGTGTTTGTGGCTGCAAGTGCGAAATCAATCTGATTATCCAAGTTTAAACACACATAAAAACATACAATTATTTTAAATAAGGCAATTTTATTTGAATAATGCACTTTTTTGAAGGTGAAGGTTTGCTGTTATGTATTTAAATAAGGAAGTACCTAACTTGAGTTCCAGAAAATCCAACACCCAGACCTCACTAATTTGTGGCATTCACGGAACTAAAGCAGGTTGCTAAATTTATGTTAGGGGAATGGAACATGTATAGAATTGTTCCAGAAGTCAAGCTGTACGTATTTTTCTCTGGGCAGTTACTGGCTGAGTTTTGCCACTCCTGCAAGGAATCTCACATTTTCCTGTGTGTCCAGGTAGAATTTGATGCTGGTGTGAATGCAGACTGAAGGAAGTGAGATCTGCTGACTGCTGGATACTTTATTGAGCACCGTCAAATGATGCCAACAATGAAGCCGCTGCCTCATTATCTGTCCGCCTGCCAGGACACGGCTCATACCCGTGCGCAACCCCTGTGCCATTCATCCTATTGAAATGCACTGAAGTGGCAGACTGGCACGTGTTTGTGTACGGATGTCAACACACACAGATGCGGGCAGAACCCTCTGGAGTGGGCTGGATGAGAGCTTGTGTCTTTTGAAAGTGATTGTTTGCTGTTGACAGGGCGCCGCAGTCTCGCTCCGCCATACAAACTGCTGAGTCCACTAGAACGTATTCACCACAACCAAAGCAAGTGAAGAGCTGATGGAAGGTTCTAGATATTAAAAAACAACACATTTCAGCACATGTGATGTGGGGGCAGGGAGGGGGATAGGCTTCGACTGTCTGACAGGTGTCACAGCTACTTGGTTTTCTCACCATGTCTGTAGCCTGACTCAGAGCAACATGGCATTACCTTCACCACATGCAGTACACAACAAAAAGCTGTAATAAGCACAAGAAAAATAAACTGTCTATAGCTGTCTAAAATGGGAGTTTTGCATAAAAAGCCTGTGTATTTTCAAGGACCAGAAGGGACAGTTCTATTGGCTTGAGTGTTTGTCTGTTGAGAGGTTGTGTTGGTTATGATCTGAAATTACAACAAAAGTTGAACATTTTCAGCATGAGTAGGTCACTCTAACTGTATTCCAGCACCTAAGTATTTTTCAAACTTTAAATTTTGACCAGAGATTTAGGTTAATGCTACAATCCCAGTATTTACCTTAAGTTAATATTCAATAAAGTTGATTACCTCTTATGCTGTGTCTCTTAAATAATAAGCACAAGGCACAGTGCAGTATTTTATTTCACAAATTCCGCTGAAATGTTTGCTAATAATGCACGTTGTACTTGTGTACCATGTGTGCCATGCACACATGGTACACAAGTACACATTTCACACATTTTAAACACATTTCCTGCCAATTTGGAAATTGGAAACTGTACACATGCATTCAATATGACTTTTAGCTTAAGCAAAAGCCGGACCTGTTTTTCATTGACCAACGATCAATTCATACAGGCCGTCTCTTTTTACCGTACACTACACATCATAAAACTGAAAGGAATTGTTACTATCTGTATTTTAGTGTTGAGCACTGGTAGAGACCCTGGGTGGTCCTTAGAAAAGGCAGCAAATACCCCTTTTGGCTTAACAGATGTCAATTCACAACTGCCCTCACATTTTTGCGAACGTTGCTTTCCAACAATTTGGTGAGAACAGCCACATTCCCCTTCAGAACATGCTTTTTCTCTGACTCCATTTCATTTGAAACATTCATTTCCATTTGTCCAACTTTTTGTCTCTTCCTTTCGCCTGTTGAATGTTAATGGACTGTATGACACATGCTGGGGTGGAACTTGTGTTTTACATAAACATTTACAAAGAATTTCCAAGGAGAGGAGGGCAGCTCAGATGTCTGAGCTCAAAAGCCTGAGACCACGTCGTCTCGGAAACAGGGATCTGTTTGGAAGAAGGCAAGAGTTTGACTTGAAAGGACCCCAGAGGTGCCCAGGGATATGCCGCACCCTTAATAGATGGCTGAGGCACTTAATAGGTTTCATATGAGCTGTTACATAATCTCTCTCTCTCTCTCTCTCTCTCTCTCTCTCTCTCTCTCTCTCTCTTTCTTTTTTTTTCTTTCTTCCTATCTCTCTTCTCCTAACCTACCCAAACAAACA